>PVJD01009713.1:0-60082 GCA_004026545.1 Mormoops blainvillei
TGTTTACCGAGGGCTGGCCTGGGGGTGAAGGGAGTGAGAAAGCCTGCCTCCTGCCTCCTGGGTCAAGTGCAGTCCGGTGCCAGAGACGACGTGTCCCAACCACCGCATGCTCCCACCTGGCTTCCCGCCAACGTCTGCCCGTCGTTCCCGCGAGGCTGCCTCCACGGCCGCACCATCTCCCGCCGGGCCCCGCCCCCGCTGCTGACGCAGGGCCGTCGCCCTTAGTCAACCGGGACTCCAGGAGGACAACGGAATTTGAGGCCAGGGGTGCAGCCCGCGGGGCACGGGGCCCCCGGGAGAGAGCCCCCTCCGTGTGAGGAAGGCAGCCGTCTTTCAGAAGTCACCCTCAACACTGCTCATGTGTTTCTTAAACAACATCTGCCTTTAAGGGCGCAGCTATTCCAACACAGGCCGTGCGCCATGTAATTTTGGAGTGGCGACTCTGGCTTGTCGATTTGCTGTGCCGCACTGTTTTGGGTCGGTTTGTTTGTTTTCCTGTGGAAATAGCACGGCCTGCGTAAATGAGCCAAACTCGCCATCTGAGAATCTCTGATTATTCTTCTCGCCTTGTTTTCCATTGTTGTGCTTCCTGAGATGGAAACGAGCCGCTGCTTCTCCGTCCCCCACTCCGAGCCAAGCTGCGTGCTATGCAGACGCTCAGTGACATTCGCGGGGGTTCCAGCGAGGTCTTGAATGAGTGACTCGGTGAAACGCGCCACCGGCCCTTCCTTCCGAGCAGGGCGGGGCACGGTGGCGAGTTTTGCACATGCACGTGAGGATTGGACAAACTGAGCCGTGGTCAGAGGATCGTCGTGTTTCCATTCTCCCCAACCATCAACCAAAGAGACACATTGACCTCAAATGATTCTAGAAAGATCTCAGCCAGCAAGCATGCCCTAGCCAATCTCCAGAGTTCAAATGGGTCACCCTGTGTACGGCCAGTCCCTGGGTGGGGGATGTAACTCCCCGTGCAACCTCCCGTTCTGCTGGAGGGCTAGTCGTTGCCTTTGCCGCCAGAGGAAGGCGGGGCCAGCTCAGTCTGCTCCCACGTGCCCCGCCCCTGGTCTCGCTTTGGTTTGGGGGAGACCAAACAGTGGGCTGGTGGGAAGGTGTGGGAGGGGAGGGCATGCCACCTGTCTTTCAGGCAGTGGCACACGGGTGCTGGGCAGCACAGGTGGCAGCGAGGGGCTCGTCGCCGTGGATTCCCAGGCGCCATGCCAGCCACACTCTGCCCTTGCAAATGTACTGCCCACACCTGACCATGAGGACAAGTGAAGAGAACGGCCAGCTCAGTTATCATGTGTGTCCCTTGGAGCTGAAACACTAAAGCACAACCGCCCCCACCCCCCCACCCCCAGGAGCCCCACCACATCCCCCGCTTGATGGGCTCCCTGCTTGCTGCGCCCAGAGCGGCGGCACAGAGAAGCCAGACGGCGGCTTTGAATGATTCTGTGGCCCTAAGTCGTCCACGGCCCGGCCTCCGCCTGCGACACGGGTGTGACCTGGGCCGTCCTGGCCCACCTGGGGCTCCTGGTTGGGAGGCACCGAGGGTTGGGGCAGCTACCGGGTCCTGCGGAAGGGCCAGTGAAGGTGTCAGCGGCTCCGTTATCTCTCCTGGGGGCGTCGGAATCAGAACACACGGGACCGCAAATAGTATCAATTAAATGGGGTCCCCTCAGAAGCACAGAGAGTGGCCCAGATGCGCCCTGGGGCCGGCTCGACTCCTGCCAGTATCTTGAATCTCAAGGTAAAACATCTGCTGAGGGACACTGGGCGGGTGGGGACGCAGAGAGGGACAAATCGTAGGAAACCCTCCTTGGTCGAAGTTAATTAGCTTTGCCCCGGGTGGTCTCCCTCTTAAAACAGAGCCCTCCAGAGACCTGGGTTTTCATGCGTAAATCCATACCCAAATATTTGCAACACCAAATAGCTTCATTCTTCTGCGGACAGAGACCCAGCTGAGTGCCCAGGGTGGCTTTGGTCGGATTACTGAAATTCTGCAATAAAAGCATCGGTGTCGGTGTTTGGCAGACTGTCGGTAAATGCTGGCCTATTGAATCAGGGAGAACGTTGACCGTAGGAGGAGGAGCAAGAACACAGCGCCATCCTGAGCTCTATGTCTCGGCACCCTCACGCGCTATTACGACTTGGAGCCGCCGAAAACCTAGGATGGCCCCCCATCCTCATTTCAAGTTGTTACCCAGGAAACTGCACGGACCAACAGAACTGCACCGACCTCCCGGGTCCCTGTCTCATGTCCTAAGGGAACTGTCCCATCCCTCTCTACTCTTCAATCATCCCAAGCCAAAAGGGACAATTCCAAACCCACTGTGACAGCCAGCCCCAATTTCCAACCTTCAGGGGACTGAGTGGAGTAGGAGGGGAGGGGCCTGTTGAAGCCTTAGTCTTCTGACATCCACACGGGGGTCGCAGCAAGCCGAGACCGCTGTTCTTGACGAGGTGCCGTGTAGCCGCTTCTGCCACCAGAAGGACCCCTCCCCTCGTGCCTCCAAAGTCTGTTTGGGGCTGGGTGCTCCGCCAGGATGACCTCTCGCGTAGGCATGTGGGCTTCTTGTACCAAGTCATGTGGCCACTGACCGCTCAAGGTCAAAGCAACGGGAGCATTTCTTCTTGACGGTTCCATGCGTCAACCCCCCGTGAAGTTCTGAAGAGAGGGGACCTCAAAGGCACTCGCAGTCTCATGCCGCTTCTGCGTATCACCTGTGACGGGTCCACAGGCCACGGGCTCCTGGACAGTGACCTGCCGGGGCCCACGGGCACATTCTGTCTGTGGGTCACCACTTGCATTCGGCTGTTTCCTCTGAAGCCGGAGAGTGAACGGCCCTGAGCAAAGCTGGTTGCCTGTCAACTGCCCACGTATTTCGTCCCGAAGGATGAATTTCCAGTGCAGGGGACACGGAATGTTGACGTGAGGCTCGGCCAGCACTTTGGAGACTCTTGGCC
This sequence comes from Mormoops blainvillei, assembly GCA_004026545.1. Classification (NCBI taxonomy): domain Eukaryota; kingdom Metazoa; phylum Chordata; class Mammalia; order Chiroptera; family Mormoopidae; genus Mormoops; species Mormoops blainvillei. The sequence goes on from PVJD01009713.1 coordinate 2,965, forward strand.
GTGCTGTGCTGCTCAGTTGGGAATGCAGAGCCCCGGCCGGCGGCCACCAGGCCTGGGGACAGGGAGGCCTGGGAGCATGTAACGTTTGGGAATGAAGCTTGTGATTTGGGGGAAGCGTGGGGCCAGTTTGGGGCTCCAGAAAATTGTGTTCTTACAAAGTAGAGCCTTTCCCCCTCTCTTGCTGGCAAGCCCACTGGGATCACTTCCTCCTCGGCCCTTCCCCGGAGAAACAAGATGGCAGCAGCAGCGCCCAGCACGCGGTTCCCCGTCCGTTACATCCTTTCAGTGGGACTCAGAGCAGGGACGGTGCCGCGCGTGGACTTGAATGACCTTGTTGACTCAGTTTACTTAACTTTGGAATGATGTGTGAGCGGGAGTCCCCTTACACACGAGTCGGACCCGGACGACTGGGCTTTGCGGGGCATGGGGGAAGCGCGAGGTTGCGCATCGGTTCTCTTTTTAATTTCACTCTTTCCCTTTTCTTTTTTTTTTTTCTTTCTTTCTTTTTTTTTTAAGAGAATAAGTGTTTATGGGAAAACATTTGGAAAATACCCATAACCAAACAAAAAGCCAACATGAGCAATCCTTCAATTATTGTTTAATTCAGTGGAAACTGCTCATTAAATGCCGAGCTAGTGAGGACAAGTGGCAGAGGTGGTCCCGTGGTTAGCAGGGTTGATAAATCTGGCTGCGATGTATGTTTTATTTTAAAAAATCCAATTAGCTCCCGAACGCCTCTCCGCCAGGTCAGCTTGTCACTGACCACAGTCAGCACGGCCGTTAGGCCGCCGCTCTGACCAAGTGGGAGAGGCAGCCGGCCGTGCAACGGGCTGCCTGTGGCCGTCACTGAGCACAGCCTGTTGGGCACAGCTGGGCTTGGGTGGCGTGAACGGGACACTCAGACACGCTTCCAAATTACCGGCTGGGTTTTTCACCGGGACCCCCTATCCGAGAGTCACAGGCCTCAGCCACGGGAGGACCCGTTGCCTGTTCCGCGGCCCTAGCGCGTCACAGCCACGCTGAGTTCAGCCCTGAGCCACGGGACAGCGGTGAGAGGGCCAGGGCCCCGGCGGGCCGGTTCTCACAGGCTGTAAGTTGGATGTGATTCCTCCTCCCTTACTTACGTGTAGTGAAACTGGGCTTATTCTGAGTTTCCGAGTTACTTTCTGACACAATAAACCGCTGACTGTTTAGACGTTTACACGGAGCACTCGTTATTTCTCAAGCCTCTCTCTGGAAGGGTTAGACATGCACCCCCCCCCCCACCCCACGGCTGTCCTCACAGCCGTAGTTGTAGCTCCCCTTCTCGGAAGAGCCCAGCGACTGTGTTTTGTTGTGTTTTCCTCCACAGGCACACCAGGATCATGTTTAATAAAGGGAGGTGACACGGTAGGGGGGGCAGGGTGGGGGCTGGGGGGGGTTTCTGTAGAGGTGAACCTTGATTCTAGATTTTTTAAAGTTGTTTCTGTACTTCAAAACTATGTATTTGGAAAACGTTGTAATTGCAGCGCCCATATTAACTTTCCTGTGTATCTTTAGTACTCTGATGTTGCTATTAAAAAAAGCATAATATGAAAAAAAAAAAAAGAGAAAAGAATGACCATGAGTCCAGGCCATGGCCTCCAAAGGACTTTCATTTTTAACTGCCGTTTACTTATCTTTTAAACAACGGTACCGGAGACCGACTAGAAGAACACGGGCGTCTGTGTTTCCGTGCCACGGTCCCAGAGTCTGACGTGTCTGCCCCGGGGCTCCAGGATCTCCAAGCCAAGGCTTCCCCGGGCTCACAACTGAGGAAACATTTCCAGGTCTTCGTGGGCGGGTCCTGGGCTTGGTTGTCACTGAGTATGGGCTAGTTGGTACGGTCCCACAATGTGGACTTGAGACCACAACGGCCCCCAGTGGCGGGCTTGGGGAGCTCCCAGGGTGCGTTTCGGGGCAGACGGAGGGTCTGGGGGGCCCTGCCGAGGAGCCCGCGTGCCGGGCGGGAGACATGCCCACAGCTCATGAGTGTGTGCCCGGGCCGAGCAAGGGAGCCCGTAGGGCCCCACACGGGAGAAAGCCCGCTTTCTGCAGGGGGCTTGCAGATAGACTGGTTTGTTGCCACCCGGGACATCGGCTCTGCCACGGGTTGGCTCCCGGTACCGGCCAGGGGGCGCTCCCTAGGTCAGCTAGGTCTCCCTAGGTCAGCTGCCCCGTCTGGAGACCATGGGGCTCTGGGGAGGGAAGGGTGCGCTCCCTTCCCTGTCTGGGGTTTTTAAATCTGTTTTTGCTTTTCACCCTGAGTTATTGGCTTGCCATGGTGGCTGCATCAAAGGGCCCCAAACGGGGTGGCCTGGGATGACAGGCATTTGTAGTCTGGCCTTCCGGAGGCCGGAGGTCAAGGTCACGGTGTGGCGCTGCGCTCCATCCGAAGGCGCTGGTCGGGATCCGTCCCCGCCCCCTGTCCCTCTTCGGCTGGCTCCTTGCCTTGTGACAGCCTCGCTCTGGCGCTCACATGACATTCCGCTGTGTGCATGTCGGTGTCCAAATCTGCCCTGCTTATTGGGATGCCAGTCCTACGGGCTTGGGGCTCACCCCGCTCTGGTGCGACCTCGTCTCCACTTTTCACACCTGCAGTGACCCTGCTTCCAAATAGGGTCCCATCCTGTGGTCGTGGGAGTGAGGGTTGCAATGTGCAAATTTGAAGGACAGATTCATCCCCGAACACTGGGAATCGGAGCTGCCACTGCCCATATAAACCTGCCCTTGCTCCCTTGTTTTGTATCTATGCCAGGGAAAGGCGGGGGGCCGGGGCGGGTGTCCCGAGAGCAGCTGTGGGTGCAGGCCCTTGACCCCTCTTTTCCTTTCCTGCCCCCGTGATTCCTTCGTTCTGCCTCTCTCCTTCCCTGAACCTTGCCGTCCAACCTTGGCGCACCCCCCCACCACCCCGCCGCCCCGCGGCACCGTTGCACCCCCACTGGGCAACCGTGCATAAAAGGGGAGACTCTGCCCGCACCCAGGGCTGCATGGTGCAGGCGGAGCTCCAGGTTTCCTCGGCTGGAGTTCTGCAGGCTTGGGGCGTCTCTGAGAGGGAGGTGGGTGGCTCTGATGCACGAGGTGGGGGGAGTTGGGGAAGCGGGGCCCTCACAGCTGGAGGGACAGTGGAGCCTGGGGCTGCCTGCTCTGGGGTTCGCGGCTCTGCTCAGAGTGCCCGACAGGAGCTCTCCGTGGAGCTGGAGGTGCCGGTTCAGCCCTCTGGCTCCTTGGACTCCACAACTCTTCTTGCTTGAGAAGAGCCAGTGTCCAGACACCCTGCTGACAGCTTTAGAGCCTGTCACCCAGGCTGTGGTCCCTGAGACACTTCTGCACAACAAGCGCTTCTGGAAAATTACCAGGTAACGAGTTCTCCATAATGATACTGAATGAGCTATGCACACAGGCTAGATGTCCCAAGGACCGCAAGCCACCGCGGGCTGGTCTCACTCAGGCCGGCAGGCGGGGCGGCGCTCCCATCCGCAGAGCCGCTGAGCACGGAGAGCTCCCGGGGGCTCTGAGAACGCGTTCCCTTTATTCTGGTGAAGTCCCGCGTCGAGGGGGTTCATTCTCGCATCCTGGGTTCTCTCGTGCCCTCCCCACGTCCGCGAGGGACCCCCACCTTAGACCAGGTCACTTTGGGTCACGGGGGAATATGCGATGCAGCCTGGCCTGGGTGTCTGGCTGAGTTTTGCTTTCCCGTGGGGGAGGCATCGGGCCACGGTCGCTCCAGAATGAGGCAGGCGTCGCAGACCCCCAGACCAGGCCCTGCCGGGCTTGGGCAGCAGGTACGGGGCGTGGGCGATGACCGGGCTGTGAGCGCCCCTCAGCCTGGGGCCTTACGTGTGACATCATCATGCAGAAAAACAATGCGAAGCGCTGAGAGGTGCCGCTCGCTCCGGGATTGAATTACCGCCTCAATCCCAGTGACCCCAGCGGGCAGGGGGTGGGACAAGACGAGGAAGGAGCTGAATTTCAACGGGGAGCCCTGAGGGCCTTCCGGGGCAGCGAGGCCCCTCTAAGTGACATCTGAGCTCCATTCCAGCCTCTGGGGTTTCTCTGGGCCGAAGAAGCTCATGTGAATCCTTCTGGATGGTCTTTCCAAAAGCAGACGAACATCTCATTCTGGAGCCAATGACACGGAAGATGGGCTTGGAGGGGCGTGACGCTGGGGACTTTTCCTCTGAACGTCAGCAGGCACAAGACTTGTCTCTCATGGTCAGTGTGGGGGCCTGAACGTACCTGGGGCGGGGGACAGAGGTTAAACAGCTGGGGAAACAGGTGAGACCAGCCTAACTCAGGCCCCAGCCCTCCCAGTCGGGTCCCCTTGGCCCCTGACCACCTCAGGGATGGACATAGGCCACCCTCTTGCCCCTGCCGGTCCTCCCAGGGGGTAGAGGCTTCTCTTACAAATCATAACTTTCCATAGTTTCTCCCCCAAAGGTGGTCAAAGGTGGTGGTGTTTCAGGCCCACTCCAGGAGCTCATGCTGCCTCTAAGGCAAGGCTTCTGTGCCCCCCAAAAGGGCTCCCCGGTGAGCGTGCCCATCCCACAGCTGGCATCCACCTGCTGCGTCATGCCATCAAGCCCAGCATGTGCCAGGGGACGCCCGCTGTGGCCCCGCCGTGGCCCGCCAGCCCTGGGAGTGTCCCAGCCTCCCCTGGGGGCATCAGCCCAGGACTGCAGAGAGGTGACTGGGCCAGCTGCACTCTGACCCACTTCCCACGATTACTTTTAACTTCCCTGGACGTAAATATCGGCGGCAGTGTGAGTGAGTGAGCTGCACACAAGGGAGGCTTGGGCTGGGCTTCCGTTCTGCAGAAATGGCAGATCGAGGGGGGAGGGGCGGGGGCGCCACCACAGCGGCAGCCAGTGCTGGTCAGCAGTGGCGTGAGCCAGGGCCGAAGGTGGCTCCCGCCTAGGCCACGTGTCCCGACCCCAGGCCTGGCGCTCCCTGCTCTCCCCCGCCCCGCCCTGCCGCCTCCCCAGCCGCCATAATGTCCCCTTCTTGAACTGAAGAAGCGGGAGCTTCAACCCCAGTCTGGGCTCCACCGTCCTCCGCCCCTGCCCCCCACCCCGAGTGAGTGTCACCAAGAAAGTGCAACGAACCTCGCGCCGCGTGGGCCGGCTTGTTGGAGGAGGGCAAGAAGGAAGAGCCCTCCGGGGAGGCCTGGTCTTACCGCTCCTCCTCCCACACCCTCGCTTCGGGGCTGGTGCCGACCCTCCCAGCCACGGGCCCAGCGCCAGGCGTGGCCACACCAGGAAGGAGGCGGTAGTGCCATCCGCGCTCTGCGGACAAGGACACCAGGGTGGAGAGCGGTTGAGGGGCTCTCCCCAGATCACACGGCCTGACTGGGAGCAGGAGGGCCTCCTCCAGCACCGGCACAGCCACCACCCTGCTCGGCCACCCACCGGTGGCAGCCAAGGGGGTCTGGCCAGCAAAGCCCTCGGGAGGCGAAGTCTTCCACCAGCCTTGCCGGGGGACTTGCACTCTCAGGGAGGAAGACTCGCCGTCAGGTGGAGGAGGGGAGTGGCATCAGGAAACGCCAAGTCCCAGGCAGCGCACAATTGACGTGCGGGGCACCGGACTCAGCCCTGCCCGGGGAGAGGCCAGGCTCCGAGGAGAGGTGCTCCGTGCGTCCCTTCGTGCCTCCACAGCTGAGGCCACCCAGCCAGCCACCTCACTGAGCGGCCAGGCCAGGGCCACAGTTTCGCTCACCCCCACGACCAGGCAAGGCTGCCCGTCGCCCCTCCCCCCTCCCTTCTAACCTCCTGTCCCCATGGCCCGTGAGGCCTGCTGAGCACGGACACACACGCCAGGCTCTCCGGCTGCAGGGAGGGAGGGGCCGCTTTGGCTGCACACAGGGAGCCGGCGGCCTGTGTCCCACTGCCGCTCGCCCGGCCGCCGTGCCCCGGTGGCCCCCTGATGGCCCAGGACCTGGCTTCCTCAGAGGTGGTCCCTCTAGGCCAAGGCGATCACACCTGGGCGGGCACAGGAACTAACAACTGATGGGGGAGGGAAGGGGGGGGCAACCAGATGGTAAATTCCCCTCTTTTCCCCTCATGGACCACCCCAAACAGAGCGTGCCCGCGTGGCCTTTCCAGAGAAGCCCTGCCTGGTCACGCAAGGCCTCTGTGCACCTGGGGAGGCCAGGGTCGGCGGGGTCCCCTCCGGGCCTCGCCTTCCTCCGCACCCAGCCGTGGCACTCCCAGAACTCCACCCCGTCTGCTGGGGCATTGGCGCAGAAGACCCGCCCCCGGGCTGGGGTTTCTGGGGGGCCCGAATGACGACGGAGCCGGGGCTTGGAGGAAGGCGTCACTCCCGTGTACACAGTTGGGTGGGAAGGTGTCCAGGCAAGTGGCCGCTTGGTGGTAGTGCCTGGGAGCCTGATGGAGGACAGACTGTGCCAGAGTCTGTCCAGGGTGCGGTGTCAGTGGGGCTGTCGGTCAGAACCTTGACGGGTGGGTTCTGACCCTCAGCCCTCCGTCTGGGGACCAGCGGGAACACACGCCGTTGTCACACGCTGGGCCACCCAGACCACGGGCTCACATTCAGGTTAAATGGTTCTGGTTTTGAAAGGCATCCCAGGTGAAGCAGACGTCCCCCGCTGAGTGTTGTGAATGGAGCAGTTTGAGAAAAGGGCGTGAGCAGCGGATTGGAGGACATGAGACCTGAGCCAGGGTCGGAGGAGAGAGGGAGAGCTGTCAGCCTGGAAGAAGCCACTGGCCACCCTGCAGTCCAGGGGGACGGCCGGCGGAGGAGCAGCACAGAGCTGGGCCCGTGACCACCTGGGGGTCTCGCCAGGCAGCCAGCTGTCTGAGAGGGACACGTCCCCACATTGGCTGCCTGGGCACAGGTCCTGAGGGCGGGGCTGGGTGGCGTGAAGGCCTGATGGCGTGATTTCAGAGAAAACCGACCCCAGGACCCCGCCAGGCTCCAGCAGTGCCATTTTCCACCCAGGTCCGGTTCTGCCCCTCCCGCCTCTCCACCCCTCCCAGCCGGGTGCCCTGCGCCTGGCCCACCTGCCCGCTGCTCTCCGCTTCTCACTGCCCATCCCAAGTATGACCTTGACTATCTCTGCCCAGAAACCTCCGATGTCCCAAATGCTTCCTGGAGCCTCTGAAGGCGTTCATTGTCTGTGACAGTCCTGGGCAAGGGCTGGGTTTCCGTCCCACCTGCTCCCCAGGGAATGGACGCCCTTGAGCTCACCTTTGGCCTAGAAAAGAGCAATCCTTTGAAAACCCACGACCTGAGAAGCTGTATTCATTCAGTGGAATTGTATCTTCATTCAGTGGAAGATAATCTAGTTCTTTTCCAGCGCTTTCCTCCCTTCCTTCTCTTCGGTGGTGGAATCTCATTACTAAGTTGCCTCCAGGTTATCTGGGTGGATTCGAATTAGAAATAGACCAGGGGTTTGCGCCCAAAGCTATACTCTGGGTGTCATCTGTCACCCGTGCCTAGTTGGAGAGGTGACCGAGGTGAGCCCTACCACACTCTGGATTTCTCCCCTCTCCTTAAGTTTCGGACTCTGGCCAGAGATGGGCGTAAGGACATCAAACATGCCATAAAGGACGCCAGTCTAACCACGGGGGCATCGGGCACCATTGCTGGGGTCCTGGGGGAGGTGGCTGCCTCTGCTCTCCCCCCACCCTCGGCTGTGTCCCCGAGGCCAGGTGCGCACCCTGCCGCCCCCACCTGCAGTCAGATGCCGGTCTAGCACAGAGGGAGCGGGAGGGGCGCCTGCCCGAGCGACAGCTCACAACGTCAATTTCTGGGAAACTGGGGCAGTGGGAAAGGGAAGCCCGATGAGGGTCGTGCATTTCCTGCCGCAGCCCTTCCGTTGGCCTCTCATAAATCCCCGCGCGCTCTCGGGATGAGATGATAAGGCTGTCCCTCTTGATCCCACACCCGGGTAGGACAACGCACACGGGGCAATCGAAGGCGGAGTCCCCAGGGCCCAGATATGCCCTGCCGACGGCAGACCCCTCACCCTGCAAACGGCACCTCGGTCGGCGAGCTCTTCCTTGTGTTCCAGCCTTCTCAGCCCCCGCCCCATTTTTCCCCAGGGACCAAAGCAGCGGTCCCCCACGGTGGCCTTTTCTTTGGGTTCCATGTTCTGTTGCTTGCCCAGCTTCAGTGGCCCTTCTCCCAGGAAAGAGGTGACAGACTCTCTAAGGCGCAAGTCAGCTCTCGCCTCTCCTCCTTCAGGATGCGCTCAGTTACGGCCCCTCGTCATTCTGGCACGCGCCCTAACGCAAGGTCTGCCCACCTCGCCCCGTGGTCCTGCGGCGCTGGGTCCAATTTGCGGCACAGTCTGTCACAGCAGGACCGGAGGTAGCGGCAACAGGTGACATCCACCGAGCACGTACCTGCTGCACACTTGGGGCACAGTCAGCCCTGGCTCTGGCCTGAATGGCCGGAGCCAGGTGAGGTCTCATCTGTTTTCTCTTTTTTTTTATAGATTTATGAAGGTATCGAATAAACATTAGTTGTCACTCTTACGGCACCAGTAGCTCGACTGCCACGTGGGGGGTGTTTGGAGCAAGAAAATACTCCACGTCTTCGAGGACGTTCCCTTTAGGGAGAGGACACTGTGTCTTGTCTATTGCTGCATGAGTAACCACCCAAAACTTAGTGGCTGAGAACAAAAGCACATTTAATTTTTTATTCCTAACACTTCTCTGCGTTGACTGGGCTCAGATGGGTGGTCTTCCTCGAGGTCACTCACCTGGTGGCAGTTAGATGGTGGCTGGAGCCGGAGTCCTCAGAGGTTCCATCTCCCGAGCTGGACGGAGTCACACAGCTAAGGCTCCCTGGATCATTCTCCCCCTGTCTCTCTGTCTCTCTCTCCCCGTGCGGTCCTCCCGCCAGCTTCGGTTTCCTCCTTCAAAACGATACTGATGTAGGAACTATCTCTTGGGATTGCTGTTAAATTCAAAGGAGCAGGGAAACGCTTGACAAATGCCAGCTGACACAGCGGCAACTGTTACCATCCTCAAGGAGGCCTGGGAGCTGCAGGACATCCGGGTCCTTGGCAGGTAGCTCTCGTCGGAAGAGAGGGCGACGCTGGCCCCCAGAGACTCCCAGGGCAGGCTGAGGCCGGTGGACCGAAGCGATGTGGACGATGATTCCGGTGCAATTCCTACCAAGAACAGAGTTCAGAGAGGGCACCAGCTGCCATGACAAAGAGGAAGTTCCCCATTATCGAGTGGGTTCAACAGGCCCGGCGGCCATTTCCTGGCGAGTGGCAAGGGGACGCCTGCCCCGAGGGGAAGCTTAGACGCAGTGACCTCTGAGGCTCTTCTAACTCCGACTTCCGATTCTTGTCCTAGTCTGTTTTGTTTCCATGATGGGGCCGAGAACGTACAAAATAAGCATCGCCCATATTTCTTTCCCCAGACACTCGTTTACCTCTTTAACAAATATCTGTCGAGCGTCCTGCAAGTGGCAGGTCCTGTGCTAATTGCTGACAGGGGACGGAGGGCGGCCACACAATCGCTGGGTCAGGTGCGTGAGCCTCCTCTTGGCATCCAGTGTGTGTGCAGACGGCACAAAACCGGGCGGCAGGAGAAGGGCCTGCCCGGAAAGGGACCCGGAGAGGCCCCCGAGCCTCCTCCGCGGAAGGGGAGGGGTGAAGCTTCTCTGAAAGGAGGACTATTTAATGTGAGAACTGAAGGATGAGTAGAAGTTTGGGACAAAGCATGGTGGCGGAAGTGGAGGGGGAGAGGTGGGAAAGAGGCGTGGGCCGGGAGGAGGGGACAGCCTACGGAAAGACTCAGCGACGAGAGGAAGCACCATGGGGGCTGCGCATAGCTCTTCACGTGCCCCGTGCACGGGACGGGGAGCGGACCGGTGGCGTCTGACGAGCCCTCTTGGTTGCTAGAGGCATTCTTGCATACACGGTGTCACCAGCCTTCTCCTACAGCCTTTCCTTAGGAAGGCCAGGTAGAGCTGACGGGGGCTTTTCCTAGGAAGGGTGCAGGAGACACAGAGAGGAAGGAGTAGATTTAAAAGATCTTTGAGTAATAACTGGCATGCCTTGAAATTGGAATTGATTTTTTAAAAGGAGATGGATGATTACGTTAATGTTTAAAGATTACCAAGATTTTGAGCTTTGCAGACACAGGGGAAATTGAAGGAACCGCTGATGGGGAGGGAGAGATAAGGAATTTCCCTGGGGACACGGTGACTCAGAGACGAAATAGCAGCGCAGGAAATGTCCTCGGGTAATTAGAGAGGAGAGGCCAAGCACGAGCGAAAGGTCGAACTGGGCTTCCTGGCTCCAAAGCCAACATAAAGACAAATGTCTGCTTCCACAAACGTAAAGTAAATGGCACCAGGCCTGTGCCCCCGTCCTAAGCGACCAGGAAGCCGCACGGAACACGCGAAACGCCGGGGAGCCGCCATGCGGAGCTGGGGTCGCTGAGAGCAGGAGCACAGGGAGCGACCGCGTTCTTCTCGGATGCCCTTTCTACACGTGGCATAAGGTGGGAGAACCGAAGGAGACAACGGCAGTCTCCCTGGGGTGCCGCTCCAGCTTGGGAATGCTGGGGCTGCAACTAGCAGGGACCCGGCGCTGAAGAGGGGAGAGCCACGCAGGGTGAAAAAGAAGGGCTCCGGGAATCTGCACAGAGGTCTCGGAAGTCTGCGGCCAACTACTAAGCAGCATGAGGGGAAACCCCACAGGCCGGGGAGGGAACTAGCACGGAGCCGCCAGGCGGACGGTTCCGGAAGTCCGCATGGGATCCTGGAATTCTGAGCTCCTCTCAGCCAGAGTGGAGAGATGCTGCGTAGCACCCGTGACTCCCAGCACAGACCCCCGGAAGTTACACCTTAGGAGCAGGGCTCGCCTGCCATGGGTTCAAGGTTGCCCTAGACTTGTCCTGTAAAAACACTTTAAAAAGTTTCATATGGATCAACTGACCCACAAGCAACTGCAGTCGGAACAGAACTCAGTGTATTCTAAAGGGTAGCCAAAAAAGGACAGTGACAGTGGGCTGCCCAAAATGCCCAGCATCAATGAACAATCACTAGACACGCGAAGACACAGCATAACATGACCAGTGACAAGGAGAAAACATATTTAATAGAAACAGACTCAGAAATCGCAGGGAGGATGACAACAACAGTGGAGACCTTGAAAACACAGTAATTATAAACACGCTCGAGGTGATGAAGGGGAAATCCAAAACTGATGAGAAAAATAAACAATATAAAAATACCAAATGGAACTTCTGAAGTTGAAAAATAAAATGTCTGAAATAAAAAATTCCCCTGGATCAGCATAACATTAGAGTGAATGCTTAAGGAGAAAGAAGAAGTGAACTTGAAGATATAGAAGTAGAAATTATCCAATTCAAATATTTAAGAAATACTGAACAAAAATAGACAAAGTTTTAGTGATCTGTAGGACAAAAATCAAAAGGAGGTAACATACGTACAATTGGCGTCCTAGAAGAAGATGAAAGGGGTCAGAAAAACGTTGGAAAAAATAATGACTGAAATTTTTCCAATTTAAGAAAACTATACAACAGATACAACAAGCCAAATAGACCTTTAAAAGATAAACAAAGAAAATCACACTAAGGCACATTGTCGCCACACTCCTAAAAATTGGTGATAAAGAAAAATCGTTAATATATCCTTAATAAAAGGAAGACGCCTTCAGGGGAACAAAGATAAGATTACCATAGACGTCTCATAAAAAAAAAAAGAACAAAAACAAAAACAAAAACAATGCAACACAGAGGCCAACGAAACGACATCTCTAACAGGAGAAACGAAAGGCTCTGAAGGCAACCGCAGCTGAGGACATTTGTGGCTACCAGGCTCGTGCTGAGCGATGGTTACGTTTTTCTGGCTGAAAGAAAATACCAGTGAAAGTAATCGGATCCACACCAAGCAATGGACGCCAGACATGGTGATTAGGCGCTTAAATTTAAAACGAGCTCTTTTTATCTTGGCGTTTAGTACGGCCATGTACTGTTTAAAGCAAAAACATTATACTGTTACAGGGAGTTTAAACAAATATAGAAGGGACATAGGCGAGAATATTAACAGGAAGGGAAGGAGGAAGGGAAGTCTGTTATTACAAAGTCATCGCATTTTACACGAAATGGTATAACGTTAGGTCAAGTTAGGCTATGATTAGTCAAAATGCATGTGATAAGCCCTTATATAAGTCACTAAAAATTAAGACAAAGGGATATAGTCAGAGGTGGAAATAAAGTGAAAGGGTAAAAAAAGTCCCAATCTAACGTAAGGCCGGAGAAACAGAGAAAGAAGAGCAAAAAGAATACGACACAAATAGAAAGATGTCAGACTCAATCCTCATCGTACTGATAATTACATTAAGTGTAAATAGTCCAAAAAATCAAATGACAGCAGATATCACCAGACTGGAAAGAAGCAAAACCCAGAGGTCTGCTGGCAAATGTTTCACGACCGGCATCCCGGAGGAATAAAAGCCCTACTCTGTGTCAGCTGCTGATTGGTAGGGTGTCAATACTCCCAGTGTGACCGGTTTCAAGCTACAACATGACACGCGCCAGCTTGCAAAGTTTCTGGGAAGCTGAGTTAACACCGAAGGGACCGTGTGACCTGCCTGCAGCTCGTCGCCGACAGACAGCCCGTGCCGCTACCGACAACAGAGGCACTGAGGATGTGACGCACCGATAGCTGAAAAGAGAAAAAGAAATGGTAGGCTGTGCTAAAAGGGATCATGAGAACACTCGGATGTCCACATTAATTTCTGACACAGTAGATTTTAGGACAAGAAATATTACCAGGAACAAGTGAGAGAATATGTAGGAACGTAAAGAAGTATATTTATGCAGAACCCGTGACGATTCTAAATCTGTAAGTAACAAATAGTAGAACTTCAGACACACTAAGCGAGCGCCGACGGGCCCAAGGCGTGCAGGCGTCCCCACCGGGACAGCTTCGGCAGCCGCCCTGGGTACTGACCAGCTGTTTAGGTCAAACCTCAGGCCCGGAGAGCGGACTTCGGCAATGCTGCTGGTCACCGCGACCGCTTGGCGTTTGTAGAGAATTATCTCACACAGCATGCTTAATAGTCATCGATTTAAGCCATATGCCCGGTCATATAACAAGTTCCAATCAATTTAAAATATTGAAACCAAATGCAACATATGCTCTGATAAAAAAAAAATTATTAAAACTACAAGACTCAAAATTGAATTACATCCAAACCGCTAAAACTTAAATAACATTCTTCTTTAAAAAGTAAGCTAAAAGAGACATCAGAAAACATTTTAAGTTGTACATCATAAAAATATAAAGAAGGAATCACAAGAAATTAGAATATTTGGCACTGAATGATAATGAAAATATAACATAAAACTTTGTGTGGGTCAGCTAATACAGCTCTGAGAGGGAATTTATGTTTTTGAATGTTAACACGAGAAAAAAAAAAAAAAGAAGTTGTGATCTAATTATCCCACATTAAGAATCTAGAACAAACGAGTAAATTAAACCAAAAGTAAGAATGAGGAAATCAAAATGAAAGTGGAATTAGAATGTTAATAAACAGTAGAAAAAGTCAACGAAATGAAAAACTGGTCTCTTACAAACACCCTTAAAAATCATCCACTCCAGCTAGACAAAAACAAAACAGAACAGACAAGCCGCCAAATCGGAATGAAAATGAAAGTGGGACATGGACCCTTCAAATAATAAAGGGCAATAAGGGGAGAGTAGGAACAACTTTACGTGAATAAGTTTGAAAATGTAGAGAAAGTGAACGAACTGCTTAAAAGATACAAATTACTAAAACCGCTAGAAGAAGAAGTCTTGCTGGCGCTCTACCTGTTAAAGCGACGGAAGTCACACTGACACGCGTTGGCAAGGGGACCTTCAGAACTAGACTTCATCCCAGAGAGGGACAGGCCCGACTTGCAGAAATAACACCGGTCCTACACGAACTGGAAGAGTAAGTACTTCCCAGCTCGTCTGTGAGCTGAGAACCAAAAAAAAGAAGATATTACCACACACACACACACACACCAAAAAACTCCAACCCAAAAAACAAAAACCACACGCACACAAACACAAAAATACAACAGACCAATATCCCTCATTAACACAGAGTTAACAATCCTTAATGTAATTTCACCAAATAAAACCCAGGTACATATAAAAAAAGGCTTATACCAGCTGGAATGTCAAACAGTTTAATATTAAAGGGAGAAAGATGACCGTTTCCGCAGATTAAGGAAAGCATTTGACACGACGTTGCAAACTCTCAGCAAAGAAGGGCCAACCCTCACTGATGAAGGGCATCCAAACAACAAAACCTGCAAACCCCAAACCCAACCCAAATTTCTTGCCCACGCCCCACGGAGGCGACAGAGCTGGAAGCCCCAACAGCCGCAGACACGTGGCAAGAGCGCCTGTCCCCACCATTTCTGTTTGCTGGCTGACTGAGTTCCCAGCCTGTACGACGATGCAAAGAATGAAATAAAAAGCACAGAAATTGGACAGAAAGCAGTAAATCTGTGCTATTCACAGATGACATGATTATGTATGTAAAAAATCGTAAAGAGTCTCCCAAAGCATTATTAAATTTATCAAGTTCTCCAAATGCAAAAATCAATGTACAAAAATCAATTTTATCACTATATTATAGCGATAAACAAATGGAAATTTAAAATTGAAAGGTAATGTCAGTTAGAGCATCAAACGAGTAAAATAGTTAAGGATATTTATTCGGTGTAGTCATACACACCTAACATGCTATATGAAATTTGTAAATGTTCGGGGATGTATGTCTCCATATATACACGCAAGGAGTGTATACTAAAAACTACCAAACATTGTTGAGAGAAATTAAACACCTTCATAAATGGAAACATCTTGTTCAAAGGCTGAAAGACTTATTATTAAAATGCGAATTCTCCCCAAATTACCTCTGCATTCAGTGCATTCCCAATCACAATGCAAGCAGACTCCTTGAAACTGACCGTTGATTCTCTAGACGTTACCTGGACAGGGGAAAAACACCTAGAACTAGTACCTAGTCCGTTTGGGCTGTTTAAACAACAGAAATTTATTTAGTAGTTTTGGCTACTGGGAAGTTTAATAGCACATGGGGCAGGGGATGTGGGTGTTGGGGAGGGGGCAGGAGAGGAATTGGAGGAGGGAGGGAGAGAGAGAGAGAGAGAGAGAGAGAGAGGAAGGGAACAAACCTCATCTATCCTGGGCCTCCACCTTCACAACAACCTCATCTAAACGCAATTTCCCCCGAAAGCCGCGCCTCCGGCACCATCGCTGCACTGGGGCAGGGTTTCAACACGTGAGCAGCGGGAGCTGTGCACAAAAGTGAATCCGTGACAAATAGTGAAGTGGAGACTTACCGCTTCTTGGCCTAGGTACTTGCTATAAAAGCACGGTAATCAGGACAGTGTGGTGCGGCAGACACGTAAGTCCGGGAGCAGGACAGAGGCCCAAGAAGTAGGCTCACACTCATATGGCCAATTAGCTTTCAGTGAAAGTGTCAAGGTGATTCAGTGGGGAAATGTGTGTCCTTTATGGGGCTCAAGCCACTGAGTGTCCTGATGAAAAGCAACCCACTTAGATTTTTACCTTGCATCATACTCAAAAGTTAACTTCCATTAACTTCAGATGGGCCACAGACTTCGACGTAAAAGCTAAAAGCCTAAATGTTTGGGATACGACATAAGCCAAATCTCCATGATTTTGAGGTAAGCAAAGATTTCATAGGATACAGAAGGACGAAGTAGAAAAGAAACAGCATACACCAGACTTCACGCAAAATGAAAAACATCTACTTCACACACACACACCACACTACTGAGAAAATAAAGTTAAGCCACACACTGGGAGAAAATATCTATAGCATGTATTCCTGACACAGAACTTGTATCCAGAATATGCAAAATAATAATAATAGAAGACAAACAACTTGGTCTTTAAATAAGGGGCAAAACACTTAAACAGATATGTCACGAAAGAAGAGATGATGCCCAAGAGCCCCGAGGACGCACTCGGCGTGCTCAGTCACCAGGAAATACAAATGAAAACTGCGAAGTGAGATAGCAGTTTGCGCCCACGGGATGGCTAAAACCAAGGTGAAAATACCAAGTATTCAAAGTACGTGTGTCAACTGAAATGCTCTCACTAGGTTGTAACTGAACACTGGGGAAAATAATTTTCCAGTTTCCCAGGAAGACGAGCCTACACGTCCCACAAAACCCAGCGAGCCACTCCTTAACATTTATTTACCCAGCAGAAATGAAAATACACCCACAAAGGGACTTATTCACAGACATTCACGGCAGCTTTGTCATCATAGTCCCGACGGGAAAGGACCCCGGGGGCCACCAACAGGTGACTGGGAGAAAAATGGTGGCATTGCCACACAAAGGAATATTCGTCAGCCACCGAAGGGGCTCGGAGCGGGCCTCCCACAACATGCCTCTCGCTCGGGCTCGTGGGTTGTTTTGAGCGCAATCCAGACCCTGTGGGCTCGAGAGTAACTTTTCCTTCTTCTCCCTTAAAGAGTCAAAATTGGGGCCTCGCCCATGATAAGCGTTATCCCCTGAAATAACTTCTTATGACCTGTCCACAGGGCGGGGCAAACTTCCAACTGCTGGACACCTGCTCCTCTTACGGCCCTACCATGACTGTCCCCCACTCCGAAGCCCCCGGGCGCCTGACCTCCTACTCGGCTCAGAGGGTCCTCTTTCCCGCCTCTTAGCCTACTCTCTCGGAAGCTCCCGTGCATGTTCCCACGCATAAGTAATTAAATGTGGTTATTTTCTCTTGCTAAGCTGTCCATGCGAATGTGCTCATCGGACCAGCTGAAAAACCTAGAAGGGTGGAGGAAAAGTTTTCCTCCCCAACGACGCAAAAATATGAATGAGCAAAATGAGGCAAATGAGATAAAAAGCACACACTCTATGACCCCATGCGTAGGAAATTCTAGAATAGTCGCAAAGCAGATCAGAGCTTGCCTATGGCCGGAGGCTGGGACAGGGGGTTCCCTGCAAAGTGCCACAAGGGAACTTTGAACAGCATGACAGTACGCCGTACTATGTGGTGGTGGTTATGCATGTCCACACGTTTGTCCAAACTCGTCAGAGCCGGGCGGGAGCTTGGCTGGGAGTCGGGGTGCCTCCTGTTGGGTGGGCGTTCTCTTCGGGGCCTAACATATGGAGACTGGAGTCGCACGCTCTCACCTGGCACCTGTGTGGATGACAAGTTGTACGAAGCCATTCAGGTGACTTAGGGGTGATGTTAGGTACGTAGACAGAGCGCGGACGTGAGGGCAGTGGAGAAAAGCCATTTTGCAATAAAACTGGGGGCTTTGGGAACTGATTTGCTCGGGTTGGGGAGGGTGAGGGAGAAGCAAGACTCAAAAAAAGTCTACAAGTAAAATTTTGTATAAAGACCGATCGCCCCACCACACAGGGCGATCAAACAGACACCGCACGAAGGAGGGCCCACGGATGGGCGACAAGCCCATGGAAAGCTCAGTATCATCTGTCATCAGAGGAATGCAAATGGAATGCACACGGATGTCCCCCTTGGCCAGGTGCGACTGGCAGGTTCTAGGAGTCTGCCGTTAGCTGTGGCTGCCTGAGGAAGTATCCGGAACAAAATAAACACACATTAGTTGTTACAGCCACGTTGGGACACAGCTGAGCAGTATCTCCTGGAGTAGAGTGTGCGTTCCCAGGGCCCCCTGATTTCCCCCAGGTGCACCCCCTGAGGCGTAAACGCACCCGGGCGTGTGCGCGAGCTTGTCCCCACGACTCTGATGCCCAAACAGCCCCACCTGGAAACGAGCCTGCCTCCCATCCACGCTGGGCAGGCACGTGCGCGTGGTGTGCTCCGACGGTGACATACGTAAGCGGTGACAAAGAGGAACGAAGGACAGCTGCCCCCGGGGGTGACTCTCACGGCGGGGTGCTGAGTGAGAGGGTCAGACGCAGAACAGGGAGGGCCCGATTCAGTGTGCACCGCGTCCCGTAGCGGGTGCAGCTTCCCCTGTGCCCGTCAATCCCACAGTTTAAACAATTCACAGAGACCAGCAGTACCTGGGGTGGTCACTGAGAGCTTGGGGCGCACAGGGCCGCCCGCCCCCTTGCCCGGGGTGTGCACCTCCCAGTGCCAGCTGGAGCCACTCGCACAGATGCCGATAGGTCCCCAAATGAGTCAAGAAGGGAGAACTGGGGGCCTGGTCTGGAGCCTCGATAGACAGGTGCTTCTGAGACCAGGATGAGCAGCCCAGAAGGCAGGTGGCCGGCCAGGACAGTGCGGAGATGGCAGGAGGAACCCCACAGAGCAACTCCCCAGGAAACTACCCCTCCTGCCGGGGGCCACTTGCTGGGCCCCACAGTTCTCCAGAGAGAAAACCTTCCGCTTTTATCCACCAGGATCCAGACAAGAGTTGGGGACAGGGCTCCCCCGGAAGCAGCTGGAACCAGAGCTGCAGGTGGTCAGAGCCCCAGGCCCCTCCCTCCCAGGTAGAAAGCAGGGGATTGACTTGGAGAGGCTCAGAGAGTGCAAGGCGGGGGGATGATGGGTCGTAGCGGCAGCCTTTCCTGCAAATGGGAACTTGGGGTCACGGGCTGGTCAGGGTCCTTCTGTGCCAACCCTCCAGTTTCATGGAGCAGAGAGCAGGGTCCAGGGGTGGGAAGTGGCCTCCTCCGAGTCACAGGAGGGAGCTCGGAGTGAGGGCTCCAGTGGGTGGTCCTCCGAGTTCTTATCTAACTTGGGGGATCGCCTTGTGCTGAGGTTCCCACGGCGGGCAATGTGATTCTGTGAGCATATCTGCGTGGTAACGGAATTCCCTGACTTACTGGGGGGAGCTGAAGCCTTGAGAGGACCAGCGTATGGGGGTGTTGTCTCAGGCTTGCGGACTTTCTGTGAGTGTGAGAAGAGTTGGTATTGCTTCCCTCTGTGAGGCGGCAGAGCCCGGGAATGGTGCACAAGTTAGAGGGGTTTCCCAGACACCCCTGCCCCATGCACCCAGCGGAGGCTCAGGCCCACAGACCTGCGAGGGAAGCCGCATTCTCCCCCCACCCCACCCCAGCTTCCGCCTGTTAAAAGCAAGATAACAGGGCCAAAATGGAGTTGCGTATGCTAAGGCCAAGCTCACCAAACCCAGGTTTAATGAATTAACAGCTTCACCTCTGCCAGCAATGGATCCTTAAACCAGCCAATTGGGAATGGCCTGAGCAGCACCTGGGAGGTGTTCCGCGAAAGAAAGTCCCTTTGCTGTAACCAACGCAATTTAGCCAGGAGCTTCCTGGTTCCTGACCTCTTGTGCCTATAAAAGGCTTTTGTTCCGCACAGCTTCTCAGAGCATCTTTCTATTGGCCAGGCTGGAGGCTGCCCGATTTGAATAGATTTTTACTGCAATACACAGTCCGAATGACTTGGTGACTGTGGGGCAGGAGTGAGAGAAAGTGCCCCACCTTTTGGCGGGGCAGTGTGGGGAGAGAGAGAGAGCACGCGCGTGCGCGAGAGCGGGCGCCCTCTGTCGTTCGTGCAGAAAAACGCCAGGGAGCCGCCGCCGCGGGTCAGGCGCTGTGCTACGCACCTCACAGGGGACAACCCACACAGTTAGGGGTTCATGCTGGAATCGCCCGAGGGCTCTCCGTGACCGTCCAGGGTTACTGGGCCCCACGTGAGAAGCAGAGTCCTGGGTCAGGACAGGGCCTTGGCCACAGGGCGCCTCGCCCACCTGGGTGATTATAAAATCTGAGCGAAAAACAACCCCCGCCTCGGACAACGCGGCCCCGGGCCCGCCCCAGCCAGCCTCGGCCTCGCTGCCGTGACCCCGGCCCGGAGGAACGTCTGGGGCATTTTAAGCACCACACCATAGCATTTGGAAAAGAGGAAAGGAGGGTTCTGAAGCTGCAGGTGGGGCCCCAGCAGGCAGGGTGACGCCTTTGGAAACAGGTAGGTGAGCCGTGCTGCTCAGCCCGGCTTCCCTTCGGCGTGTTCCGACCCAAGGCCCCTGCCACTCCTTTCTGTGTGCCACACGCAGTCGCGCACTTACACACACACACACCCCCACACACACGCAGATGCCTCCAAGAGGGCTTGTGCAAACTCACAAGGACACCCCATCCCCAGACCCCGCACGTCACACACTTTGTACACAGATGGTCCCTTAAAAGGTCGTTGGACACTCCCAACCCCACGGGGCCCTGGCCCCCACAACCTGCCGCAGGTGTGTCCCCTAGAACCCAGGTCACACAGCCTCCGCCCACCACCACCTCGGGCCAGGCTGCCTTCCTTCCGCTGCTTTTTCTCCCCCCTGAGGGTGGGAGGGAAGGGGCCGCCTGCCGTTGGAGCAGATCGTATCCCTCTGCCCCTGCTGGGCCAAGGCCCCGGTGCAGCCACTCCACTGGGCACGATGGCTTCCTGCCCCTTCCCGAGGACCAAGTTGCTGTTTGAGGTGTCCCTGAGGGACAGAGGCAAAGGGGGTCTGCGAAGGCAGGTGCCCCACTAGCCCCCGAGGGCATGCAGAGATACCACCGGGGAGCGCGGGGTAGGGGGCACGTGCGCGTGCACCTGGCGCTGTGGGAACGCGAGCGCGGCAGACAGTGCGCATGCGGGGCTCCCATCCGTAGCACCCTCTGCGGGGCCGCGCACCAAGCGGACAGAGGGTTCAGAAACGCAGGACCTGTGGGCTTGAAAGAGGTCAACTACTTTGGACGACAGACAATGGGATGCAAGCCTGAATCCTCCGCCAGTCTGTCACCAGAGTCCCTACTGGGACCTGGAAAGACGGGAGCCGACAGGACTTGGCGTGAACAGGTTTGCCAAGTGGAATACAAGCTTTGCCTGCAAATCCTACCCTTATTCAAACCGAAAAGGAAGCCTGATCTCCCAGAACTAGGCCACACAGAGAACATGCAGCAGCGCCCCCCGCAGGTGCACAAGGAGGGCCCCAGGAGGCAGCTGGGGCCCTGGCCTCCGACCGGAGCTGCCCCAGAGCAGAGCTGAGGCTGCGCGAGGATGTGTCCGCTTTGGGGGCGGAGACCTCGTGGGATCCTTCCCCACAGAAGCCGCTCCTCGCTGCGGGGCAAGGAACATGCCATTTTAAGGCCCTCCTGCAATTAAAATACAAGTATATGTGTGCATTTAGATTCTGGAGTGAATCCTTATTTAAAATGAGAAAAAAAATCGTGCGTGCTTGAAATCTTAAAAGGCTGGCGGTGTATTTTTCTTTTGGTTTACTTTGTGGGCTCCATTAGGATCCTGCTTCCTCTCATAATTTGAAATTTGGGCGTGATCCATAATTCTGAAAGAATTTAAAAAATTAATCAGAAATCAATGCGCTTTACGACCGCTGCTGTGTTATATTGAACCGCATCACTATAATCGAATTATTCCGCGCGACGTGGGGGTTAATGCACTGATGAATTTGTGTGCTTTGTCACTGAAACATTTATTTCCTCATCTGTCTCCCTGGCGGACTGCGTGTGGTTTCAGGGCGTGATTCTAGACCGGTGACGGCAGGAGACACGCGCCCCACCGAGACTCGATCTGTTGCCTTGGAATGTGGAACACGTGGCGGTCTTGCTCACTGGTGTCGCCGATGGCAGCTGGGCTACCGGTTTGTGTCTTAGAAATGCAGTTTTAGGGAAGTCCATTTTACGATGTTCACAGAGAAGAGTACACGATACGTTTCTCATCGCGCGCACAGCCCTAGGGGGACGTTTCTGAGCGCTTCCGTTTCACAAGCGGATGCGTGGAACCCACCCTCCCATTAACGTCTTCACACCCCATGTTTGGAAGGACCCACCGCATGCCGGTTTGGGCTCTGTGTGTGGCAACCTATGTGTCTCCTCTACAAAACTTAATCCCAGGGCAGGCACGAAAGACATTTTCCTGTCAAGATCTAAGCCCCGCTCCTGCACCTTCAGGTCACAGCTCTTGGTCCATGGGCGCACTGGCGGGCGGCGGGTTTCTAGAAGCTATTCCTACACCAGGGCGCTGGCAAAGTCCTACTCACAGAAGTATACCACACTATCCCCAGTGCATCCCCAGCTCAGCTGCTCTGGGACACAGCCCGACGGCCCCCACGGGACGGGAGATGTTAGGGGGGACGCTGGAGTGGACAGATGCAGGGGTTGAACCATTGCCGTTACAACACATTGAGCAAAAGCATCCCAGGGTCATGCGACCCTTGTGAAACCCTTGTAGAAACGTAGTTATTTCTACGAGGAAAAGTTAGAGGAGCCAGAACACGTGGGAGGAGTGGCCGCGATGTGCTGGGCTGGGCCTCCTGGTGAGCTCTCAGACGGGATACGACGGACGGAAGCCAAGGAGACTCCACATCGGGGTTTGGACTGGCCTCCCGCGAGGCCCAGGCGAGTCTGTTTCCTCTGTCTCCTTTCCTGGTGAGTAAAGCAAGGTAGTGAGCACACCAGCTCCACCTTCCTCCTTAGGCTGTCGTGGGCTCCAAGCTGAGCCCACGGGAGGCGCTGTCAGCCACGCTGTGATCTGGGAGCGGGGTTGTCGCTGCCGCTGGCACGTGCCCAGGGAGGTGGAAATCAGTCACTACAGATGGTCCAGGCTGGGTGACCTCGAAATCAGCATGCCGCTTGTCTGGGCATTTCCATTCACAAATCCTCTTCCTGCTTTCATTGGTCACGGATGCGGAGGGGTGTCAAGGGCACTCATCCCGTGCCGCATGCCGGTGTCCCCACTGTCACAGCGCTTGTATCTCGGGGTGGAAGTGAACCCGGAGGTGGGCGAGACCGGACTGGGCCGGCCCCTCTCCACTCCTTGACAGTCAGGGGCCGGAGCCCATTCTGCCAGGAGTCAGGCTCGAAGCCAGAGCAGGCGACCCACTGCTGTACCTGGGCAGCCGCCTCGGGAATTTCAAGCCAGGCTCCCCCCGCGGTGCTTGTGGCTAATGTGCTGGCGGCGGCTGCAGGGGTTGGTTGGTTTTGTTGGGGTGACCATTGTAATGGATGCTGTGGTGGCGGGTGCCGGTGATATGTCCCGGTGTCCGTAGTGGCTGTGGGCGTTGAGTGCCGTCGCCAATTTTGCTGCCATTGCAGTTACTGCAATGGGGCTGTGATCGGGTCGCTCTGACGGTGGCTGTGGCTGTCGATGTCACTGTGACTGGGATGGCGGCGGAGGTAGGGACAGGTACAGGCCGCGCAGTGGGTGGTGTGGGGGGCCAATGCTGCTGTCATTCTAACGCTGCCAGTGATGGTCGTGGCTGTTCTTACGGGGGTGCGATCGCCACCGCTGCTGCCGTGTCGGTGGTGTCGCGGTGCCAGTCGCTCGCTCTACGGCTGTTGCTGTGGGGGGGTGCTCGCACCGCAGAGCACACACTCACTGTGATCACTGGTAGAGAGCTTCTCTGAGTCCCGGAGCTCCACCCCCACCCCGAGCCGGTCTTCCAGCACTCTGTCCTCGCCACGCCACGACGAGAACCCTCTGTGCACAGGCGGGCTCCAGCCTTTAACCTTGGGGACAGTATTCCAACCCCAGCCAATTTCAATGATTCTGCCGGTAGGATTTCCACGAGACGCCGTCAGACATTTATGAGTTTAAATACAGGGTGCCAGCTGGGTCTAATCAGCTTTTTTTTTTTTTAATCTCATTGGGAGGAAACAGCAATAAAGAATGTCTGGCATAATTTGCTCTTGCAAGTCCCTCTTATTAGTGTTCAGGATTCTGGAATCTTCCACTTCTCCTAATTTTTCCATTATTATGTTTACTCGAAAATGCCCTGCCCAGCGCCATCTGAGAGCAGTTCTGTGTGGCCCTGTGTGATCACGGGGCTCCTTTATTTGCCAGCCTGCTGTGGCACGGGGACAAGTGGCATCTGGGCTTTGAGGACACAGAAGGGGCCCTGCAGCCCAGGGGGCTGTGCCTGGACCCAGTGGCCAGCTGCTGGATCTTGGGCTGTGGATGCTCTGCTGAGCCTCAGTTTCTCCATCTGTAGCCTGGGGGTCATCCTGGGAACCTGTGGGGCCGTCGCGGGGATGAAGTGAGACCAGGACATCACTCCTGAAGCTTAGCCCCACACAGGTTACTGCCCTGGGACACCTGCCCGTGGCCTCTCGTCCCAGCCGTCAGAAATCTGCCCTCGGAGGCTGCCAGGCGGGGTGCTTCCTCACACAGGACCGGCCGCAAACTGGAAAACATGGCGAGAGCCGGGGGGTCGGTCCCCGCCCTGAAGGGGCCCATTCTCTGGGGGGAAGGGTGGAGGCAGGGCCCAGGGCAAGGGGAATGCGGGGACCCTGCTCACGAATTACTAAGGATTGCAAAACAGCCAGCACCCTTCTAAGCCCAGGGCCTTGGGAGACGGTGAGGACTCGCCCATGGTGCCATTCCGGGGAAGAAGGGACGCCTCTCCCACCACCCTGGTCATGACAGACCTTGTGGGGCCCTCTATGTGCTTCATTTCATTTCACTCAATGTCCCAAAAGGTAAGTATTTTTGTCCCCTGCCCCCCACCCCCACCAAACATTGAGCAATTTCCCAGGCACACACGTCCCCAAGGCCCGTGCTCTGTGGATCTCACTGCGCTGGCGGGGCCTCCTGGCTTCTGGGATCTCGGGAGCCATTTCCGATAATTAAGCTCCTCTTAATTTCCACCCATCCATCCGTTCATCCATCGTCTGTCTCTCTGCCATCTCTCTCTCTCTCATCTATCCGGTCTATCGTCTATTATCTCTCTGTCCGTGTATCATCTATCGCTCATCTGTCTGTCTGTTACCGACCTCTCTGTCCTCTGTCTGCTATTGGGAAGGAGAGGTTAGGGTATCCAGGCATCCCATTGGCTCGGCCTCTCTGGGGAGCCCTGACTCGCCGGCCCCCAGCTCCCCGTCAGGCTCCCTGGGGCAGGAGTTGGGTGCGTTGTGCCCGTTGCTATGACGCAGCACCTAGAACAGGGCCCGGCAGACACTCAGCCAGTAATGGTGGAAAGAGGAAGTGACTGGGCGGCAGGGACGAGGGCACCGTTCCAGATGCCCGGAGTCACGCAGAGGTGGCCTCAGTCCCCTGCAGACCTGCTCTGTGTCCCAGCCTATGGGGCACTCCCCTGGGGACCGAGCCCTTTGTCCCCACACGTGCATATGTTCTGTAAAACACCCCCCCTCACACACACACACGCTGTCTGTACTCTGCATGCCACGTGGCTCCGTTTCTTCCCAGGGGTCTCAGAGAACAGAGGACATTTCAATGACCTATCCCTTTGCTCAGCACTGCGAAGGCCCAGGCCCTGACCCATGCTCACCTGCGATGTGGACAATGCCTCGGACCCCAAGGCAGCACCCTGAGCACCCACGCTGTGTGCAGACCTCGTGGGTCACAGACCGACGTCCACGTTAGGTTATGAGTGCAAGTTTGGCTGCGTTCTTGTCGCGTGCATCCTGCGGACATGATCCTACAGACGCGGGTCTGTGCGGGCAGAGCTGACTGTCTTTTCGTCTCTCTCGGCCCAAGGTCTGGACAGGCCTGGCTCTGAGAGCACAGCGCACACTGGCTGGAGGTCAGTGGAGCTGGCGGTGTGATGGTGTGAATTCCGTCTGCCCCAAAGAGGCAGGAGTCTAGACTCCCAGCACCTGTGAATGTGGCCTGGGGTGGAAATGGGATCTTTGCAGATGATCAAGTTAAGATAAGGTCATCAGTGTGGCCCTGATCCAAAGTGACCGTGGTCCTTACAAAAAGGGGGGAATCGGACACAGACACGTGCAGAAGGAAGTTACCACGTGTGGACGAAGCCAAAGTGGAGGTGATGCATCTGGCTATGGGCAGCCGGTCTCCAGAACTGGGGACCAATGAACTCCATTGTTCCAGCCACCCACCGCGAGGCTTCGTCACAGCACCCCGAACCGGCTAACGTGGACATGCAGCTCTGCACCAAACGTTGCAGGTTCTCCTTCCCATGTAGGGCAGGACCACCGTTCCTAATCCCTTCGAGTTCAGGTGGCCTTGGGACTGGCTTCGGCCGGGGCTCTGTGGGCACAGCAGTGGGGCAACTCTGGGTAGACACTCCCACAGCACGGACACCTCACCATGCGCCCTAAATTGCCTCCGTGATCGTGGGAGCTGGGCTGGGGCGAAGCCTCGTCAGCAGCACCCCTGAAAGGTGACAGTGACCAGACGCCCTCCACCAACCTGCAACAGACCCTCAGTGAGTGAGGAACAACTTCTGTTATGTCGGGCCAGAGATTTGGGGGCTACTTGTTATAGCAGCATAACCGAGCCTATTCCGGCTGTTACGGGTAGAACAGAAAGCAAAGAGGCGGGTAGAAGCTTGCTGGGTGGTAACTGGTCTCCCTCCCAGAAAGGCTGCAGTCTGGGCTTCCATGCGGCAGCCCCACGGGCCTATTAATTTCAGCCACCGAGTCTGGCGGTTTCGAGTGAGCATGTGTGTGCCTGTAGCATGTACACATGAGCATGTATGTTGAGGAGATCCCTTTTAAAGCCCTCTTTGAAAGCTGACAACGGTCTCGTGCTCATGGCGTAGAGTGGCGTTAGTTCAACCGAGTGTGAAGCCGTTGATTCGCTGTCACGGAGACGTGGCCTCTCCCTGCACCTGCGCTGGACCCGGGGTTGCTCGCCCGGCGAGGTGGTGGGCTCCCGTAAGGGGCTAATGTCATGAAAGCACTGCTGTCAAGGCAATTCGTCGTCATCGGGAGCCTTTTCCACCTGCAAACTCCCTCAGCTGAGGTTTAAAATATGACAGCAACTCCTTGACAGCAGAAGAATGATAACAGACCCAGAGCTCCGGAAAGCCAGCTACTTTTGAGCAAGATCCGTTTTCATCAGAACCAACCTGTTTAAAAAAAAAAAAAAAGCTTGCCTGGTTCTCCGCGAGGCATTTGCATATTTTTCACATTCCTAACAGAGAAAAAAATCTCCAGATGTCAGGATGGGAAGCTCCCGGCAGCTCCCATCCCATTCGTAATGAAGGAGAGGTGTCCTTTTAATGAAGGGAGGAAAGGACCCCTTCAGTCCACTGGCCTGTCCCCTCCCCTCCCCTCCCCACAAACTGGGAGCCTCTCTTTTGAAGCCGCTGCAGGGAAAGGCGCCTGGAAATGACCCAGGTTGGTGGCTGAGTGGGCTCATTAGTCTTTTCAGTCCCAACAGCCAGCTGTCTCCTGAACTCAGGCTCAGGTTAGCAGCCAGCGAATTGGACGTTCATCCCCGGCGGCGGCACCTCCCGACCTCACAGGGCTTCCGCGGGGCCCCGAGGCTGCCCCGAGCCAGCTCAGCGCCAGGCTCTGCCCTTTGAAATCGTCAGCCAGAGCGCCGGGCAACTCGTGCCTCCCCTCAGGGGAGGGACGGTGCCAGCTGGGCCCTGGGGGTCCCCGAGCGGGGGCTTTTTGTGAGCCTTGCAGAAGGTGCGAAGCTTGGGGGCAGGAACCCCGGACACTCTGTCCTTGGCTGGAGTGTGGGAGTCCCCGGCTGCTCCCCTTCCTCCCCTGGAGTCATCCTGTTGAGTGGACCATGGTGGCTTCGGGGATCTGCTGCTTCACCGCTGCCCACCAACGTGGCCTGTGGACACTTTCTCCTTTAAAGGGAAACAGTCTATTAATTTCAAGCATCCCTTCAGCAGAGGGGTGGGCTTGGTGTTAGACAGGATTTGAAGACAGCCTGCAGGATCCCCGACCCCGGGTGTGCACACCCTGTAGGAATCCCTCCTGCTGAACGAGGGTGGGCCTGCCCTCAGCAGGTGAGACCTTGGACGGCAGGGTCAGCGGCTCGGAGAAAGGGGTCAGAGGGAGTCAGAGTCCCAGAGACACCGTCCTATTGGCCTTGACAAAGGAAACTGCCGAGTGTGAGCCAATGGCAAGGGACAGTAGATGCCCTTAGCACACGAGAGCAGCCCCTGGCCACGAACCAGCAAGGACGCAAAGACCTCAGTTCCTAAACTGCAAGTAGCCAAATTCTGTCAACAGCCCATGAGCTTAGACGGAGACCCTGTCTAAGCCCCAAAGGAGAGCAGCCCGACTGATCCCTTGACTGCCGCCCTGTGACACCCTCAGGGTGAGCCCAGGGGTTCTTTGTGGACCCCCACATCCAGGCTTCCGAATATGGAAACCCTGGCATCATCTACAGATGCAGGTTTAAGCCAAGAGGGTGGTTATTTGTCACACAGCTGAGAAACGAATACAGACTTTTGACAGGAAGTGGGGACTGAATGCAGTTGGCTGCCCACAGACACGCGGCTGGTAGAGCGGGGCGTGTCTGGACGGCCGCCCCTCACTCCCCCCGGGGTTAACCAGACCCACTCCCCCATGTTAACTGAGATGCCGCAGCTTGAGAAGCGGCTTCACGTGACACGCTTCTGCGCACGCTCCTGCTTTCGTGTTAGAATCTTCGGGCTGTGGCTTGTGTCCTTGATCGAGCCGTGCCTGAAAACTACATAGTTACTGATTTTTCTTATTGTTATACAATCTGAGTTCGGTTTTTGATGCCTTTCAACCAAAAACGCCTCGAATGAATCAGGTTGGAAGGGCTAACATTTATTCCCCTTCCGTGGGCGACCACGGAGGCCTTGAGTTTGTAACCAAACAATGCAGGAGACCATCAGAGCAAGACATCATCGAAGGAGGAAGAGTCAGCTGGGATTTTTTCTAACAGGCGGTTAGACAAAATTACCAGATGGTCTCCGTGGTTCCCGCCTCCTGCGCACACGTTCTGTGTGCATGTCCTCTCCCTTGAAGGGGGGCAATGACACAAATAAGGAGGACTGTGCCCACTGTGGGTACTCAGTTTATGTTATGTGACAAAGGCGAAGGGATTTTGAAGGTGTAATTAAGGTCCAACCGACCCACTCTGAGTTAATCCGAATGGAGGTTGTCACCGACGGGTCTGACCTACGCAGGCGACTCCTTCGACTGGACGAGAAGCAGCAGGTGCCGTCCTGCCGGCCCAGGCGGAAGCGAGCTGCCCTGCTCGGGCAGGGGTCGTGGGGCGGAGAGCGGAGGTCCTACCCCTTCCTCTTCCTCTCCCTCAGAGCTCTCCCTAAATCATAAGCACCATCGCTGGACTCAAGTGACTGGAGTTCGGTAACTCCAAACCACTGAAGTTCTGTCTAATTAGCTCGTCTTAATTGACATTAAGATGAATAACCTTTCAAATTGTTTTTTCCCTGTAAAATTGGGACTTGTTGGAGGGCAACCATCTCTAATTTAAATCAATGAGTTAAAACAAATGTGATTTAGTGGAGGCTGGACGGAGATGAAAAAATTTAATATGCTGATCCACTCATCCGTGCTGATAGTCGGGTAAAAATTCTAAAACACGTTCATCAGCTGCGGATGAAACTGTTTAGAGACAGTATCGCCTTGTCAGGAGTATAAATAAGCAATGATGATTCGGTGACAAATAGTACTGACATTTGGTCCCTGCTTGTAGGGCTCCCTCCCCACCCAACACCTCATTTTCTCTTACAGTTGAAAATGTCAGTCTTCAAGCACTGGCCCGCAGTCTTAAAGAGCACAGCTTGACACTTTTTTTGTTGCCTGTTTCTCACTCATCCCACATTTTTTCCTTGTCTAGGCTCCTGCTGGCATCCAAGTCTAACATCTTAAAATGTATCAAGTAAACTTTCTCTGAGGTCTGATTGTGTGGTCATGCGGGAGGAAGTAGATTTTAACAAGGGCAGAGAACATGAGAAGTGGCAGGCCCCTTCCTGCAGAGGTTGAGAGTTGGGGGCGAGCCAAAGCTGGAACCAGAGGCAGAGGCATAGCACAAGTCCTGGGCTGTGGGCGGGGCACCCAGCCTGACGGTAAGTCGAGAGGGAGCCACGGGATGTTGAACATCTTGTTCTGCTTTTCTTTGTTTTCAGCTTCTCTGCTGATGAAAAGACAACTTTATCTTTGGATTTCACATTCCATTTAAGTTGTGAAAAATGAGAGAATATTGAATCAGCTAAGGTCCTTCCGATCGCAAGTGACAAAACTTGATAAAAACTGTCTTAAGCAAAAATGGAATCCATTGGCTCATGCAACTGAAAATCTTGGAATTTATTTAGCTTAAGGCGGAATTACAACCAAGACACAAACAAAGCTCTTGGAGCTTTTCTCTCGTAGCCCCGCTTTTCCTCTGTCAGCTCCAGCCACGGAGCTCCAGGCCTCCTGGTGGTGGCAGGATGGACGGGCCTGCTCCAGCACCGCAGCCTGTCACATGGAGGTGACCCCGGAGAGCCAGCGTTGTCGCTGTAGCTCCTGGAGTCTTGCCAGTCACTCATTCAGTGGGCCTGAGGGAGACACACGACAGCGTGAGGTCAAGAACTTGAGTCCTCGGTGACTTCTTGGGTTCACGCCCCTGCCCTGTGGCCTTGGCCAAGCTGCCAAGCCTCTCTGAGCTGCATCTTCAAAAGGGGGCGGTACCTTTCCTGTACCTCGCACCGCATAGGGTCAATGTGGGGCTTAGCGGGGTTTGCACACACTCAGTGCTCAGGGTAGCATGTGACACATAGTAGGAACCCAGCGAAGGCCAGCTGCCGTGGTCATGTCCCCTGACTCTATCCCAGGGCAGGGACAATGACCTGGAATGCTTGCGTCCCCTCTTTTTGGGCTTTGTGGATGCCCCCGGTTGGTGCACGTGGTACCGGAGCCCCAGCCGGTGACCTGCAGCTCTGTGGGCTTCAGAGGCTTGAGTCGCACACCGTTTCCTGTGCCCTCGCGCCGGCTTAAGAAGCAGGTGAAGACGCACCCGTCCGTGTGTAAGAATGGCGCAAGGGGCGCTGTGAGGTCAAAACCGCCGCCACCATGGGACCCTGTCACAAACCCAGCTTTGCGCTC
This sequence comes from Mormoops blainvillei, assembly GCA_004026545.1. Classification (NCBI taxonomy): domain Eukaryota; kingdom Metazoa; phylum Chordata; class Mammalia; order Chiroptera; family Mormoopidae; genus Mormoops; species Mormoops blainvillei. Next base: position 33,765 of record PVJD01009713.1, read on the forward strand.
AGAGCTCTCCAAGCTCAAGAGTGTCGGCCGTGTGTGGCTTCCACGGAGTCTGTCCCGTCAACGGGAATCTGTTCAGAATCAGGGCTTCCACCCACCCGCTCTGGATTTTGGAGCTCAGGAGGTGAAACAACTTCCCCCCACAGGAAGCTGACAGTCAGCTCCCTGCTTTGACAGAAGAGGCTTCCCTGGTCCACCCCAGCCTGGGCATGGCGGTGACTCACAGAGTGTGACCACCATAATGACACAGGGGTCAGCACGGCCGGGGAGTGGGGCTGGGGCCGGGGCCCTGCGCCCTGCGCCCACATCCACGTCTGTTGATAAACACTCACCCAGTTCCTGCCCCCTGTGCTGCCACAGGAAACAGGGATGTGGTTCTGGTGACACGGCCTGGGCTCCCAGGCTTGTTCCTCGTAATGGAAGCCAGTCAGTCACCTGAAAGAAGGCTCACCACTCACTCAGCTCGGAGGGTCTGTTGCGACACCGCCGCGGAGCCAGTGATGAGAAAACCCAGACAAATTCGGTCGTTCTGAACATCTCCCGCCAGGTCATGGTCACTGGCTGGCTCGGAGAGGGCTGAGTCCCACCTTTAGTGAGCGAAAGGTGTCCCCGGGCACGAGAGTGCAAAGGAGCGGGCGTCAGTCCGTTCCAGCTGCCACAGCAAGAAAGCGTAGACTGGGGGCTTCTGCACGCCAGGCGTGCATGTCTCCCACATCCGGAGGCCGGAAGGCCGAGGCCTGCGGAGAGCTCTCTTCCGGGCCTCAGACTGCCGTCTTCTGACGGCCCTCTCCCCTGGAGGGAGAGGCGAGGCGGCTCTCTGGGGCCCCTGTCAGAAGGGCGCTCATCCCATTCGGGGAGGCTCCACCCCCGTGACCTCGTCACCTCCCAGCGCCACCCCCACACCAGTACCATCTCACTGGGGGTTAGGATGTGAATTTGGGGCACACAGTCAGTCCATCCACTATCTGTAACCTATGATCTGTATTGATAGATATAGAGGAAGAGATACAGAGGCACAGACATGGGTAGGGACACGGACATGTGTATTCTATCTCTGTATCGTGAGATCTACCTATATATTTATAAAGCCCAGTCTTTATATAGTCTCAGTCAGCCATATGTCTATATTTTACAACATAGAGATCTATATGCATATAGAAATATAGACGTATCTAGAGGTGCTATAGATCATGTTTCTCTCATCATCTCTATTATCACACCTCTCTATCTGTATCCAGTTATCTGTCTTTCTGAATCGCCCACAACTCTAGGAGGGAGACTCCAGTTCCAGCCCCACTTCCCGCAGGTGAGGCAGTGTCCCGGAACACTACGTGCAGCCAGCTCGACGCGCAACCAGGGTCCGAGCCCGGGAAGGCGGCGTCTGAATTTTTCTCCACTGTTTTACAAGACTTCCTGGTGACCTTTGTATCTGGAGCCAACCTTGAGGTATTCTTGAGAGGCGGTGGGCAGTCAGCACGGCGATGCCTGGCAGTCACTTTGCCTCCCTGGGCCTCCGTGTCACCACCCGGAGAACGGGCTGCAGCCCCCTCTCAGACGGGCCCCGGGGTGCCGGCTTGCTGGTGGGTTCCGGAGCTGACAGCGTATTGATGTGTTTCTGTACACTGTAAGCACAGCGCGTGTGGGCGGAACCCCTTCCTCTTAGTTTCTCCCGTGCACAACTCTGCTTCAGCTCGTGGGCCCGGCTTTGCTTGGTGCAGTGGCCCGTGTCACAGGCAGGAAGAGTTCCGTGACACGTGAGCCACCGTGAAAAGATGCCGTCTCTGAACGCGCGCATTTCCAGCTCCTTTAGAACCAAGGTGGGAGAGAGGTCCGCCGCCACCATTTGGCTTTTCCCGTTGGCTTTTCCCGCCCTGCGTTTGGCCAGAATTGGCGGGGATACACCGGGAGGCTCTGGGGCAGAGCCTGGAAGTCTCTGTCGCTCGTCACTCCTTGTCCTAGCCCTGAGCCCCGTTCCTAGGAGCCTCCTCTGCCCGAGCTCAGGCCCAGGCATCTTGCGGAAGCCCCGGAGGCCCCACGTGCAGAGTCCAACCCTCCACAGGCACCTGTCATGGGCGTCCTGGCCCTACCACACCTCAGGGAGCCCGCCGCGTGTGGGTTTCCTCTCCCGGTCACGGTGCGCCCATGCCTACTGCGGGGTCACAGTGTGTGGCCCCTTCCCTTCCAGGATGGGGCAACGCAGGCGGTCTGCTCCTCCTCCCCATCCTCCTCTTCCTCCTCCCCCTCTCCCTCCCTCTCCTGCCCCCACTTCCGCTCCTCCCCCTCCCCTCGCTTCTCCTCTTTCCTCTTTTCTTGCTTTGTCCCAAACTACGAAACGCCTCATTGTGTTTGACAGGCGGCTCGCTGCGTCACATCCGAGCGGGCGCAGGGAGCGCAGCATCCCCTGGCTGGCACCCGTCACCCACGGCGTGTTGGGTGGAACCCGAAAGTGAGAATGAAGCCCGCCCTCGACTTCTCCAAGGAAGCCTGTTGCTATGGAAACTCCAGCTTGGCACCCTATGCAAATACCTGTCTCCCTGGGAATCCGCCTGACGGGGAGGCTGAGTAGAAAACGCGGAGCGCGGTCAAATGGGTTTTTAACTTTTATGTGGGGACCGTGAGAGCCGTGCCCACTCATTCATTAGGCACCGGTAGACGTGTCTGCAGGTAATGGTCTTTTGACAAATTACCTTCACCTCTTAATTTTTTAAAGGGAATCCTTTTTCTCAGTCAATAAAGTCAGAAAAGGAGCCAGTCGTCCGGAGCGGGTGCTTCGCGCACCCACCAGGGCAGCCCTCGCTGCGCGCTTAGCCTCATTGGTGTGGCGGGGACACGACCTCTGGGCGACCACTGCCTCCAGTGCTCGGGCAGGTCCCGGGGCGGGGCGGGGGGCGCTACTCTAACAAATGACCAATGACAGGAGCCCCCAGTGTTAACATGGGGTGTTCTCTCGGTCGGTCGTCCGAGACCACGCTGGTGGTCACCGACGTGGGCCCGCCCGGGAGCGACCCTCAATTCCCATCCTCAAAGGGAGACAGCGGGACATGGAGCTTGGGTCCTCGGCCCACCCAGGCTTCCAAGGGGACAGGGGAGACATACCCAGGCTGGTGCAGCTCACGGAAGGCTGTCATCATCCTGAGAGCAGGAGGCCAGGGAAAGCGGGGAATTGACAGGTTAGGGGACAGGATGGAGATTCAGCCGAGACAATGGCATCAGCGGGGGAGCATGGAGAGCTGGTCTGTGCACAGAGGCCGCCCTGGTGAGGAGCCTTCCAGAAGTATGCCCCGATACCCTGGGCTCCTCAAGTCCACCCTCGAGGTCCTGGTCCCACAGAGGGGTGAGCAGAGCATGATGGCATAGCCCAGAGCTGACACGGAGCAGAAGATAGACGGACAAATAGGCAGACAGACAGGGAAGATGAGGCTCGGGGACAATGGCAGGGGGACCTAGCGGGGTGCCGAGAGGGGACCTGCCTGGAGACCAGAAGACAGGTGCCCGAAGCCTCGTGGCCCCACTTCCTCTGTACGCCGACCCTCTGGTGTGGCCCCCACACCCGCCTTAGGGACGAGGAGACCAAGGCCCCTCCGGGCGGAGGGGACCGGCCTGGCGCACAGCCCACAGAGCGGCTACGCCGGGCCCGTCCACCCCACCCTTCCCGTGGGTTCCCCGGGCTAGAACACGGGTGAGCCGGCGCCTGGGGAAGGAGAGGTGTGGCCCCTCGGGACCCAGTTAGCAAGACGGGGGCGGCTCCCAGATGGGCGCCCAGCGCTGACACTTTCCTGAACCTTCTCTGGGCTGCAACATACAAGTGGGGGAGCTGGGCTGGGTTGTGAATTAAACTGTGTGCTCCTCCAGAGTCGCATGTTGGAGTCCTGACACCCAGGACACCAGACTGTGACCTTGGTAGGAAAAAAGGGCTTGGCAGGTGGAATTGATTAAGATGAGGTTATGCTTGAGTAGAATGGCCCCAATCCCACATGACTGGGCCCGTATAAAAGGGGACCTTTTGGACGCAGGTGTGCACATGGGGAGAACGCCACGTGAAGACGAAGCAGCGGTGGGCTGATGGGTCAACAAGCCAGGGGACACGGAGGAGGCCAGCAGCCACCAGGAGCTGGGAGCGGCCAGGGTGAGTTCTCCCTCCCGGCCTCAGAGGTGCCAGCCCTGTGACACCTAGGACCTTGGACTGCGGCTGCAGACCTGGGAGAGGGGAGGTTTCTGTCGTTGAAGCCGCCAGCGCTGGTGCGCGTGTGGCAGGCTGGAGGCTGACACAGGGCAGACCAGCCCCAAGCTCTGGTCCTCACGGGGGTGGTGGGGAGCCCCGTGCTTCGGGACAGCTGTATACGGATGACGCTGGTTGTCGGGGGCGGCAGAGGTGGCCATGGCCTTGGGAGGGGGGAAGAATCTGCTGGTAGCCGGATGCCTTGCTCTGGGTGCCAGGACTCCAGAGGGCGCCGTGTTCACGGGGTGCATTTGCAGGGCGTGCACGCTCTCTCCCAGATTACCTCCTCTGATTCTCGTGACAACGTGGTCAAGAGGACAAAGCACATGTTTGAACGAAGAGCGTGAGGCCACGAGCCCAGCTGGGGCTCAGTGAAGGCCAGCTTCTAAGGGGCCGAGCCCCCCAGCACCGTTCACCTCCTGCTTCACTGGCCCCGGGGACGGGGGTCTCTTGTTGACACTGATGGGACTATTTCTCCCTGGGAGTTTCAACAGATGAATTGCTTAGTAGGTGAAATTCACTTCCTCCATAATTGGAAATGCAAACAGAAATGATTATAGACCAATTTGTAGCAATTTGGCAAATTTAAGGAGTGTGCCATTCTGTTGGAACATCGGCTGGCATAGGGGGCTCTGCCTGGCCACCACAGTGGTGGGGCCACGCCAGGACCACCTCGATGACATGGGTGGGACCCTGGAGGGCCATCTGCCCGCATCTCACAGCCCCAAGTCCAGGATTCCGCTGTGAAGGGCAACCCTCTTGTAACTCAGACCCAGGACTGTGGGGTCCACGGATATGCCCAGACACTGAAGACCAGGGGTGTGTTCCCCGTACCACCCTCTGTCCCAGCGTGTGTGCACGCGTGCACACCCCCACCCTGCAACCCCGCACCCGCACAGGCACACATGCACGCAGGCAGGTACACCGTCCCCCGCCCCACGCCTCCTTTGTAACCTCTCCTTTCACTCTAGGCTGCACCCACTATATTCACTTGGCCCTCTGGGGCCAGGGTTCCTGACATGGTCACAGGCATGCAGACTCGCCGGCAGATGTCACCTCATTTCCTGGGCAGCCATCGCTTGTCCAGGAATGCGCTCTCCTTGGCTTCTCCACAGCCAGACAGAGAGAGCTGTGTTTTCGAGACACCAAGTGGTCCGTTCACGGTCACACAAGGTCGTGCAAGGTCAGCCTGACCTGGAGTGTGTTTGTAACCCCTGGCCCTGCTGTGTCCCCGAGCCCATGACGCCTGTGGCCTCTTCCAGTTTTCCAAGAGTATCTGATGTGTAAGCCCATCCTGGCTCCTGGCTGGGTCCCACCCCCGCCCTCCTGGCACCGAGGAGGGGCCTCCTTGACTCCCAGGAAAGCTGGCTGACAGTGACTCACATCTGCAATCATTACGCGTGCGACGGCGAGGCTGACACTTCCACCCAAAGAACTCAGCTTTCGGCGTAGGATGCTGAAGTCCCGAGACTCTTTGCTGGAGAGCTGGGGTGACAACGTTAGATTTCATGACTGGGTGCCTTCTGGTCTTACTCCCACATTGTCGGGGCCTCTGGCTGCCCCCTCTTGTACCTTGAAGTCGGTGCCTCCCCGTCCCCCGCCAGGCCTCGGGTGCTCCCTGGGTTCAGCATCGTGGTTCAGTCACACACACGCGGGAAGGAAGTGAACTGGATGCTTCTCAGGGGTCGTCCTGGCCCTGGGCCCTGGGGATGGATGCCGTGCCTCCAAAGAGACCTCTTTCTGGGCCCTTGAAAAGCGCCAGGCCTCGGCAGAGCAGCACTGCCCCACACAGTCACCCGCCCAGAGCCCACCAAGCCACCCCGAACCGGCAGCCTGCAGCCCGAGGCCACCCCTGGCACCAGCCCCGCAGAGCTGAGAGCTCGCCCGTCGCACTTTCCGGTGACAGCGCTAAGCACGCGTCAACTCAAGGTGCAGAAGTGAGTCGAAGAGTGAATTAGAGTGAAAATGACTTTTAAGAGCTTTGGATTAAAGCCTGGGTCCTGTGCGGTCTACACAGTCTGGTCTCTGATGTGTATTATGCAAATATCCCCCTCCCCCGCTCTCTCTAATGGAAGAGCCTGGCTGGGCTTCTCAGCATTTTCAAAGTCGAAATTTAAATACAATATCTGAAGCTTTCAGCCTTAGGTATGGCAACACAAAAAATCCAATTATCAATCGGAGCCGATGATGGTTTATAGCTCTCTTTATCGGAGTCGCACCGCCCCCGTCCCGAGGACAGTTCCCGGAGTCCTCCCTGGCTCACTGCTCTGCAGGGTCCATTTTGCAGATTTAAGATCCCAGCAGGAGGCCAGCAGGGCACCAGGAAGGTGGCCGGCTGGGCCCTGTGCCCCCGCACTGGGTGGCAAGTCCACCCCGACGGAGCCTGTGGCCCGTGGCCCTCCTGTGGGTGACTCAGTTACTTCTTTATGAGTCAGGTTCAGGCCCTCAGTCCCTGCTTACAGGGGGAGGCAGCGCCGTCCTTCCTCTTCCCCCGGCACCCGTGACCCCAGGAACCAGGAGCCAACCCCCCCGCAGGACCCATCCGCCAAAAACCCCAGGGGCCCATGCTCGTAGATGAAACCTCAAACCGTCAGGCGCCGTCTCACGTCACAACTTGGCGCACCTTCTGGCACAGGGCCACGTTCAGGTCGAAGCCATGGGCAGAATGGGTGGTTTCCGCCTCAAAACGCAAACCCTGCTGGGGGCGTGGTCAGGAGCCCGACGGGAGGCGCGGGGTCTCAGAGCCAGTCCTTCCAACAGGACGACGACCACGCCCTTATCTCCCCGGGCCCTGTCAGCACCGAGGCGGACGCCATTCCTGGTTTCCCAGGGGAGAAGCCGATGCTCAGGAAGGTGCAGGAACGTGCCCCGGGCGTTGGGGCCCCGGTGAGGGGAGCCAGCACACGAAGCCAAGTGTTTTCCATGTGGGTCCCGGACACGTGGCCGGTGCCCCGGGGCTGCGCCAAGAGAAACGTCCTCTTTAAAGCAGGCCACCTGGTGGACACCTAGTTGCTCCAGTTCCAACTGCACAGCAGTGCTCCTGTCCTGCGCCAGTCGCGTCCACGTGTCTCCGAATCCGCGCACACGGCTTTGTTCCCCACACTCATTACATGACTGATTAGTAATTAGGACTGAGCTAAAATTACCTCGCTGTTCCGAGAGCCCAGCTCTGCGTCCCCCCCACGGAGGCCTCGCTCACTGCTCACGGGAGGGGTGGGGGTGGGTGAGCGAGGCTGCCATCGACGGGGGACAGAAAGCGTCCCCTGCTCATTCGTTCATTCATCCATTCACTCACTCACTCAGTGCTTTGTCCCTGAGCACCGGGCTGACCGAACCCCCATCAGACTGCTAGAATGGATCGGCAGACTGTCCCACCCCTGGGGCAAAAGTGGGGCTAAGTCCTGGTCTGGGGCTCTCCCACCTTCCTCCGACCCCCGCCATCCCTCCACGCAGGCAGCTCAGGGGGTGGCTTCCCACGTGACAGAAAACACAGCCTCCTTGTGGAGTAAAGGAAGTTGTCAAATCCAGCCAACGGGATGGGCTGTGCGGGACGTGGCCAAGTCAAGGTCAAGGGCCCCCACCACCCAGGTCATGGGCAGAGGAAGAGAGGCTCAGGGGCTGTGCCAGCACATGCGGTGTTTGGTGGCCGAGTTGTTTACCTGCAGGGCCCCGCCTTGGGATTTCCGGTGATGGGTGGGAGGTAGAGGCTCATGTCCCGGTCCGAGCTTTCGAAGGGTCTCTGCGAGGTGCGGGCAGAGGCATGGGTCTTTCTGTTTCTCTACTCCAAAAGCCCCTGGCCTCCCTCCCTCTCCCTGCCAGGGGACCTGCGGGAGACCCTTGGGTGTTGTTCAGCCTCAGACGGTTGAAGAGGGAGGGAGTTTTGTATTAAGGGAAGCCGCAAACTTAGACAAATCACAAGGGGATGAGAGAGAGAGAGAAAACAGGACTGAGAGTTTGGGTGACAAATTGAAGGACAGGGGGTGAACGTCCAAGAGGGCTGGCAGCCCTCTCCCGACACAGACACGAGTGCCCCACTTTCTCTGTGGTGACCGGGTCAGCTCAGTGAGCAATGTCGAAGGGGGGACATCTCTTCGTGACTAGGCGAGGAGCGTGCTTCTTGACCAATACGTTAGACAGAATCACACGCGTGGACTTGTGTAAAGCCTGACAGATGGCTCTGTAGGTGGGACATGGGACTCAGACCCTACGGGGCGACCCTGAGTCATTCCTTCCGGTCTCTGGAGCCCTGCTCGGACGAGGGGGGCAGGGGGACGCGAATCCTGTCACCGCTCTCGGCAAACGAAGCCCCATCGTGTCCCTGAATGAACAGACTAGTGGCGTGAACCGGCCTTTAGGTTTTTGGGAGGTTCGTGCACGTTCTTAAAATCCCCAAGGGAAGCCCCTCTGTGCGTTCCATTGGAATTTTCCACAAATACCCCAGGCTACACCCGGTTCCACCCCAACAGATGCCCAGTAAGATCCGCAGCTCCAGTGCCCCGAGCTCTCCATGCTGGAGACCCCGGGGCTTCTAGAAGGTGACGAGTCACCGCAGCACCCATGAGCGGGGCCCTGGGTGGGAAGAGACAGACGCCGTGACCGCCCACTGTCTCAGCCGGCGGCCTGGCCGGTTACAGACACGCAGTGAATGCCCCTCCGCCAAGCAAACGCACCGACCTGGCAAAGGCAGCAGTGCCAGCCCGGGGCTTTTCAACACGCGAAGACCCAGGTGACTCCTGTGCCTGAGCTGGGGTGGGAGGAGTCGTCAAGGACCCTCGAAGGACATGATTCCCGAGGCTGGGGAGGCGGCAGGGAAGACACCCGCGTCCAGCGGAGGACGTGTGCGCACACGGCCGAGATACCAGCGCAGGAGAGGGTGAGGAAGGCATCTTCGAAACCCCAAGTCCTCGCTGGGGGCCCAGCGGCAGCTCTGCCACGGCCGACGGGGGCAGCGGGGGCAGGGGCACGGAGGTCTGGGGGGCTCGCTGGGGCTGCGCTGCCCCGGCCGGGGAGGGGAATTCAGAGAGGATGGGGGCAGCGCGCCTGTCCACAACCGCTGCCCTGAGACCCCCAGGCCGGAGGCACCGCATGTGCTCACAGTCCCGCCAAGGCGGGTTCAGAAACCGACCCCGGTAAAGCTGAGCTGGAAGGAGGCTGCTCAAGGGCTCCCTGTCGGTGGCTCACGGAGTCCGGTCTGGGCCCTCGTCAGCGTGACCCCGAGGGACAGGGCGGCATCGCCCCCACCCCACCCCGGTCAGTACATTTGTTCCTCTTAAGCTGCGAGGACCTGGTGCTGGAACCTCAGCTTAAAGCAAGGGCTCAGAACCTCCTGCCCGGGGCTCCATCCTTGGGCCAAGACCCAGGCCAGCGGGACAGGAAACCCAAAGGAGTGTCTGTTTCGTTCTGCTGTGTCCAGCAGGACCCGAGGTATCCTCTTCTCCCCTGCAGGCTTGGGGGGTTGAATGCCGCCACCACTTCCTCCACATTCCCACCCCGGGGAGCCCGAACTGCTCCATGGACTGCCCCCCCTCACCCCAAGGCCAATCACGTGGGGTCAGTGGAAGACACTGTCCACCAGAGGCCCGTCCTTGGTGCTGAGCGGGGCTGCCAGCATGGGACGCCTGAGCCGACACATGGCCTGCCCTCCCTGCAGACATGTTTGGGAGGTCAGTGAACTTGGAGAGGGTTCTCGGGGACCTTCTCTGGCGGTCAGTGGGAAAACATCAGGGAAGCACCAAGGGGACCAGAGGTCAGGGAGACTCAGGGGAGGTGCATCCTACCGGGTAGACACCCTGTGAGGGCTCATCCCGGACATCTGGAAGGAAAAGCATCACAGGGCGCAGGGCTCACACAAGAAGCCAGGGGCAGGGTCTGGGATTGGGGACACCAGGTGAGCCTGGGGCTCTGGCCTCATCGGGCTTTGAGGCTGAGAGGCGCATGGGTGGGCTTTGTAGTGGGGCCGTGGGGGCGGGTTCAACTCCTACAATAGCAAGAAGATGTGCATTTAGATCCAAGAAACAGGGTATATGCCCAGGGGTCAGTGTGTGGAAAATGGCCAAGAGGGTAGGTAATGCCTCTCTAAACGGACCTGACAGGAGACTTGCTGAAGGCGGTCAGGCGGTCTGACGGTCCGACGTCCCCTGGAGGGGGCGGAGCACGGTCCGATGTCAGGGGTGGGGGTTCTTGCTGAGACCGGGCAAGGCCAGCACAGATGCTGAGGTCGCAGAGCGGGGGTCCTGCAGGCAGCGGCTGACGTTAGGCGGGGGCGTGGGGGGCAGACGCAGGCATTGGGGATGGCCCCCGGGGAGCTGGGGGCAGAGCGCTTGCTCTGTCTCAGCGCGTGGCGTTTGGTTGATGGCTAACCAGGGATCCCGATCGCCTCCCCGAGCGCGCCCGCTCACGCACGCCGGCTGTTTGCTCCCCGAGGATCCCTGCGCGGTGAGCGCTGTGGCGGAGTCGGAGGCCCGGAGCGGTCAGTGAGCGCTACGAAGAGCCCGGGGCGTAGACGCGCCGCATCCCAGGCCTCATCCTGGAAAATCAGGTGGCTGAGCAGCTCCTTCTGCCCCACCTGGTCAAAGAGAGGCAGGTGTCCGGAGCCCCCGCCACGCTCTGAGGACCTGCAGCTCAGAGCTTGCTGGTGGTGCCTCCAGGCGAACAGGGGTCTGAGACCCACACTTCTGCGTGGGCACGGGACTGAACAAAGCCCTTCGGACCGCGGCTGCCCGCCTGCAACGCGAAGGCACCCCGGGAAGGGTGTGGGGCGGGGGGCTGCTGTGGGTTTGGCCACAGAATGGTGTTTCTACGGGATCATCTCTTTAGTTGCTTCCAAAGGCAAGCTGCTCGGACATGTTGTCTTGCAGTGACAAAATCGCTTTGATCTACTAATTACACAAGACCGAGTGGCACCTTGGACCTCATAAAACACACCGAAAGAATAAGAGGAATGTCAGCCTTCCTTTCCTCACAGACGACCTTGGAGGGTAAAGTAAACTACCCCGTCTCCCGGGCCGTCCTCTGACTTTGCGTCTGGGCAAAGAGGCCCCGCGGCCTCACTCCCTTGCGACGCTGGGCGCGAGCCGTCGCCGCGGCGGCGTGTCCGCCTTTGTGCCGGGCCGCCGCGCCCGCCGGAGACGCCAGCCCGCCTCTGCGGTCGGAGGCCGCGATTCTCCCCTATCCCCGCAGGCAAACGGCGGGAGCGGCCGCCTCCGCGTCACTGCCGCCGTTGTCAAGAAGAGAGACAGCTCTCTCCCGAATGTCGGTCCCGCTTCCCGGCTCGGCGAGTCTCCCGCCTGCACGAACGGCTCACCGCACTTGGCAGCCGCGGGGCTGGGATCTCAGGGAGAAAATCTGCTCGAGGCTCGCGGGGCGGAAAGAGGTTTATCGTGTTGGCTGGAGTCCGATTATGTAAATCGGCCTGCGCTGCGCCCGGCGCCCGGCTGCCTGCAGACCCCAGCCCACCGAGCAGCGAGCTGCGTGCATGCAAGCAGCTCCCAACGCCGCCAACGCCCCCGGCGCCCCCCCCCCCCGCCCCGCCACCCCACAGAGGGTCGCTGCAACCTGCGGGGGGACACAGCCCCTCCGGGCCACACTGGTGTCCGCGCTGTCCCCCGGATGTTTGAATCTCTCTGATGGAAAAGTTCTTCCAGGGAAAAACTCCTCCTCCTATCACAGTGTAAAACATCGGTGACGTCAAACTGACCAGTGGGCAAGACAGAGAACCCTAAACCTTATTCAGGCCAAAGACACAAGCTAGCAATTCACAAAGGCCAACACACAGCCAGGAAGTCAGTGAATGGAAGACATCCAACAGTCGTGACGCTCAAAAATGCAAATGAAACAGTGACATGGACTGTGTGTGTGTGTGTGTGCGTGAGCCTCTCAAATGAGAAGTGACTGCAGAGCACACGCTTCTAACAACCAGCTAGCGAGACGGGAGCCTTAGTCATCGCCGGGGGCTGTCGACACTGATTTGGGGGGCAATATTTACACAAGGTTTATAGAATCTTGTGAAAACGACAGTTAACACGTACCAGACATCGGGGCCCAATCTAAGCACTGGGGACGCACTGGCGTATGTGCCCGTCCCAACGTCTGTACATGGCACGCGCTCCGCTTCCTCATCCCCTGGGGGGATGACTGCCCCAGGATGTGAAACTACTAAGTGACAGGCCCAGAATTTGAACCCAGGACGTGCAGCGCCCCCCGCCTCACCCTGTGTGACTTAGTGTTTTGTGTCACCTCTGCGAGGGAGCCCCAACGCGCGCTGACTTCGACACTAAGATAATCCCCAACGTATTTACGGGAATGACAACTTGGAAGAAACTCAATGGGGTAATACGCTGTCACTGACGCACAGCATCTAGGATTTTCGATTGCAGGTGTCAACATGAATGCAAGCATGTTTACGTGCCCTGCCTGCCGACACCTGACGAGCAAGGAGAGTCAGTGGAAGCGTTTAATAACGCGAACTGAAAAGGAAATGGTTATATTGTTTTGGTTGCTGAGAGGCACAGAGACAAGTGTTTTCAGACTCAGCTACTCAAGAAAGGAGGCTCCAGCTGGCAGCCCATAAAACACGGAAGAAAACGGAACACGTGGAGGGCCGGCGGGCGCCGTGGGGCCCCAGCAGCTCAGAGGCAGGTGGCAGGCGGCAGCCTCACGGCGAGCGTGGAGATGTGCTGAAACGGGGGGCGGTCGGCAGCTTGAGTAGGGAGTGGGCAGACCACCGACCGCCCCTAGACTCACCATCCCCCACTTGGTGTGCTGAAGAGGGGCCACCCACACCACCCGCGCAGGGGAGCGGAGGGCTAGCCTTGGCAGAGGCTGAAACGGAGGGTCACTGAGGATTAAGTGAAGGGCCCCGGAGGTTTTCCACTGGTTGGCTCTTGGCCTTCTGAAGGTCAGCCCACTCCCTTCCAAGCAAGAGACTGGGGGATTCTTCTCTGGGAAATCTGACCAGCCCGAGAGAAAAGACGTAAAGATTCTAGTAACAGTCTCCCCAGCGACATCCCAGGCAGACAGCCCACTGCAAGACCACAGTTGGCAAGTGCCGCCATGACTTAGGGGTCCCCATCCATCTTTCAGGGCCCATCCATTCGATCCGAGCAAACGGTCAAGCTCGCCCACTGTTTGGAGAAGGATTTTGACAGACAGACACCGAACAAGCAAACGGAGCCCCCGAGAGGACTCAGTCACGTAGGGAGACGAAAACCAAACCGAAGCAAACAAGAAACAGGCCAACGCACCCCCAGAGTAATGAGAGAAGAGGTCACACCTGTGACACAGGAGCAGAGTGCCACGGAAAAGGGTCACGGAGCGAAAGACAAAGCCGTTTCGGGACATTAAAAAGGTAATGGCAAATATTAAAGTCAGGAAAAGTTTCTAAGGCAGAGTTGAAGCCATCTCCGAGAAAGTAGCAAAATGACAAAGTGATTTATAAAAGATAAGAAAAGTGTAGGATCAGCCAGAGAAGGAGGAGGAGGAGGGGCCGGAGGAGGAAGAGAAAGGCACTTGGAAAAGAGAGAATAGCTGCGGGATTTATTCGCGGGAAATAAATCAAGGAAGAGCAGGGACCTCTGGGGGTGGCACAGTGATCCTACGGTCTTCAAACTAATTCCAAGCCCCGCCCAATAGCTCATGTAACCCTAATAAACACTCTTGAGGCGGACATTACTTTTACCCGCTTTTGTAAATGAGGACACTGAAGCACAGAGGTGAGGAGACTGGGTATTCCAGACCGTCTAGCAGATCCATGACAGAGCGGGGACTTGAACCCAGGCAGGTGGACACTCTGCTGTGAGCTCTTAACCGCTGGACAGCCTGCCTCTCAGTAAAAGAGCTTCATAAAATTTAAGAAATACTTCAAGATCGTTTTCCAGACCCGATGTTTCCAAATTGAAAGGATGCTTTGAGTGCCTGGCACAGTGGATACGAATCTATCCACATGGAGCCATAAAACCCTAGCACTGTGGGATGTCAGAACCCTGGGCACAGAACAGAGACTCTAAAAGCTGAGAGGTGAGGGAGAGAAGAAATTGCCTATAAAATCCATAATCACAGTGGCTTCTGATTTCTTAAGAGCAATGCTGGAACCAAGGAGAAATTGGAATAATGCTTCGTCTTCGATCCTGCAGGACAGCGGTCAAACTTGCAGTCTATGCTCGGCCACACGTGAACATGGAGTTGAACACCGTTTTCAAATACACCAGGTCTGTGCACCTTTCCCCTGACACCTGCTGGAGGGGGCGGTCCCTAAACATAACGAGTCCACCCAAGGGAGGAAGGCGTGGCCTCGGGAAATGGGGGTGGACGCAGAGAGGTGGACCCCTAGGGTCGTGGCAAAGAAGGTTCTAGGATAACAGCTGCATGTTAGGACAGTGTCCGGAGCAGGTGGGAAGACCGGAAGAGGTGTTTTCCAGAAGGCGAAACTGACCAGGTGCTTCTGAGTGAACCAAGGAGAAACTCCAGTGAGACACAGTATCCACCAGAAGGTGAAAAAACAGGCAAACGAGGCCAACCACGGGACGGCCCCCAAGACAGTGAACTTCGCTGAGGACAGACAGGTGTTCGGGGGAAAGCAAACGACCTCGCAGGGTCTAGGGGGTCTCGTTGGCACGGAAACGGAAACACCAAACACCAACCCACCCAGAGCCGTGACACCTTATCAGGGATGGTGGCGGGGGGAGTGGGCACCGGAGGGGCGACAACCCAAGAGCACAAGACACTTCCTGTATGTGGCAGTAAGTCATAAATGATGACTGACGTTGGAAAACCTTCAGCTATAAGTAGGTGAGCCATAAACTCGGGGGTAAAGGCCCCGGGAAGCTGCTGAAGAGTGGAAAGTGGCGAACCCTGGCGGGCGGGGAGGGCAGGCGGGTGCGTGATCAGGCACCGCTGATGTTTATAATAGATCGTATGGAACTAGCTGGCTCTTATCTGTCACTACGCACGGGAAGCCGATTACCATGAAAACTTGATAAAGAAGAAATGATGACAACTGTGCAGGTTTATGTCGTGACAGGAAAAAGGAGACTCGGGCGGTGTTGAGTGAAAAGCAGACTCTCAAACGACGCCAGCGGTGTGACCGCGAGCTGTAAAAACTCGAGACCAAAGCGGAAGGAAACGTGCCCAATGCTAAATCACGTGGTGGCTCAGGGCCTGGTGTGTGTTCAAGGGCTTCCTGCGCTTGCTGTGAAGCGATCACATTCCCTTGATGACACAGGTCGCAGGGGCACCCAAGCCCCCCGCCAGCCGCGGGCGTGCTCGCATGCCCTGGGGGGAATCAGGAAACCCTTCTCTTAGGGAAATCTGATGACAGCCACCACGGCCTCGTGGCCGGAGGAGCCAGAGCACAGACACCTGTAGTGACAGGCAGCGGATGAGGCTGAGAGGGGCTGGCGAGGAAGAAAGTCTGTTCCGCAGAGCCAGAAGAGACTCGTACAGACCGTTCGTGCCGATGGCCTTTCGCTGCTGACCGCGTTGGACTGTCAGGACCCCCAGGCCACCACTGTCCTCTCTGGTTGTTGCAGACATGTCTCTGCCACTGTGAGGGGGCCAGAGTAGGCCAGCTCAGGGAACGTCGGTCCTCCGCCCCCTTCACGCTCATCCTGCGTTCTCCATGGTGCCGAGAGGGGCCAGGTCTAAGAAAGGCACCCATGATGGAGGGTCTGAGGACCCCCCTACTTTCTACAGTGGGGACCTCCTGTTCTACTGCACTGTCATCTTCTCTAACCACCCTCCTCCATCTCCTTTGTCACGCTGAACTTCTTGGGGACACCTGTAGAGTGTCACACATGGGGATGTTTGATAGAGGAACCGAGAGGGAATGGAGAGTTTCTCAAGCAGCACGTTTGGAGAAAGAGAATGGTGGTTACAAGGACCAATGGTGGCATCTCTTCCCAACGCTGTCATGTGGGTCTCTTGGCATTAGCCACAGTGAAAGTATTTACACCACAGTCATCAGTGAACATGGTAAGTAAGCTCCCAGCTCTGTGGACAGCTGGGTCGTACGCACTGAGCCGCACTGCTGGGGTCAGTGACTCCTTCCTTGCTGGCCATGAGCATGTCTTCCTGGAAGCAATCAGTTGTCTGGCGATGCTGGTGGCAGACACACCATCAATGCCAAGAGCAAGCTGGGGCTTGGGCTCTGGCATCCGCAAGGGCGTTTCCAATGGGGTGGGATGGACAGTCAGGGCTCTTTGCCCCCCACCATCCTGGCTCTCATCGGAGACTGTAGAGACCTCAGTCACAACTGGGGTGGGGTGGGGGTCCCCAACGGTTGTCCAGTTCACTGGCAGGGCCGCAGGGCCACAGCAAACACTGGAATTCGTGGAAAATATATTAAGGCACCGTGATAGTTTAGAATGCGTGAGCACGTGTGTGCCTGATGGAAGCGGCAGGTCACATGGGCTGCCCATCTCTGCTCCCCTCTGTCTGCTTTAAACAAAGACCCTGATGAACGAGCTTTTGGGTGGATCTACTTCCACAGTGTACTAAAGATCAGTGGGTTGTAGACAGAGCGAGGGAGGGAGAAAGGTCCCCGAAGGGCAGGCACGGGTGAAAGGTGGAGTGTCACTGTGGATGCGGGAGAAATGAATAGGGCCCATCAGGGGGATCTGATGGGTCACCCCCAAATATGCCACTTTGGCTCAAGAGTGACTTTGAGCTCTAGAAATTCGTTACCTGTGGAAAAGCCCAGCCCCCTCAAGCACTATCTCCATACACTGTCTCCAGGGGCACCCCCAGCTCCTGTCATGGGGGGCAATCGGTGCCCCATGCCCCCACGCAGACGTCACCCCAGGGCGATAGGGTCTCCCACATGGTGCCCGGGGCCCATTTCCCAAAGAGTCGTGGTGTTTCCATACGTTCGCTCCTCACTTCTGCAAACACATTCTTTCTCCCAGGGCGCCGCTCACCCTCCCACCCACAGGAGGACGGTGGGTAATCATCGAGTCTCCCTCCCCCTCGGGGCGATGCTCCTGCACATGGGAAAAAAATTAACGAACATGTGTGCCTTTTCTCCTGCGAGCCTGTCTGGTACCAGTTTTAATTTACAGCCCCCCAGCCCTTGAGCCTAAGAGGGTAGAGGGAAAGTTGTTTTGCCCCAAGACCACCCATGGGCTGGGGAGTCAGAGAGAAGCAACAACAGAGATTGGAGATGGCGAGATTAAGAAGCAGCGCCCACTGCATTTGATTTTGTTTGGCTCATAAGTAGCAGTTCTGGGTCCAACAAAAACAATTTCCCTCCCAACCCCCCTTCCCAACAGGGACCTGGGGCTCCCTGCGTCTGCTCCCCCACCCCAGGGGTTTTCAAAAGCCCTAGCCTGTGACTTGAGCTCTCCGTGGGAATACGGGGAGCCCGGCAGCGGGCGGTAGAGACGGCAACGTCGCTCTGGCCATCAATATTAGTTACATTTAATAGCGGGGTTTATTGACTCTAAGAGTCCTAATTATAAGAACGGATGACCCTGTCTGTTCACAGCAGAAAAATGATCAAAACGGAAACCACATAAACTTTAATTGTTCGCTTGTCCTTTTATAAATAAGATTAATTGGCTAAATGGAGCCTATAGGTTAAAAGGATCAGAGGCAGGTTTTTTGTTTTTTTTCTCCCCGACAATTGCCTTCCTTGACACTCTCAGACTTAAGCCCGGGAGGCTTGCTGGGGGCGCCTTCACCACGGGTGTTGCCGTTATCTTGCCCTAACACGTCTCTCCTCTGGATCGCTCCCACCCCTGTGTGTGGGGGCGAGCAGGCGCCCAGGCTGCCGGCACCGGGGGCTCTGAGGGGGTCAGTGTTACCGAGTGCCCTGGGGAGCCAGCCCAGGGCACTCCCACATGCACACGTATGCACACATGCATGCCCACTGGGACACACACACACGTCTGCTCTGAAACATGCACACACGCACACCAGAACTCACACGTGTGCACACACACGCACTGGAACACACGCCCTGCCCGCACCTGGCACCCGCCGTCGGCTGGGAATGCAGGTGCCTGGAGGGCTGTCGCACTGGCTACGCCACCTTCGTGAGGAAGTCCCAGTGGGCGTGGAAGCCGGAGAATTCGTTTCAGGGACCGATTTCTTTGAAAAGCAGGCCTGGGCCCTACTGTGATGCTTCCTCTGAGTGCCTTCGTTTTATTCAGGGGTGGGTTTCCCTCCCACCTCCATTCCCTCTCCTTACCCTAAACGTACCGGCGCCCAGTTCTAAGATGTGACACGCAGCCAGGAGCGGACTCCAGCCCAGCCCCTTATCTCCGGCCTTTCGGGCCCACACTCCCCTGCACCGGGAAACCTGCCCGATGTCTAAAACAGGGCTGTCCGAGCCGCGGCCCACGGGCCGCCCGCGGCCCAGGATGACTATGGAAGTGGCCCAACACAAAATAGTAAATTTACTTAAAACACAATGAGAACTTTTTGTGATTATGCGTCGTAATGTACTTCACGTGTGGCCCAAGACGGCTCTTCCTCTTCCAGCATGGCACAGAGACGCCCAAAGGTTGGACGCCCCCGGACTCTAAAATAATGTGGGATGTGGGAGCACACAGAGCATGAAGCCAGAGGAAGGACAGTGTGCTAGTGACCACTGCCGCTTGCAGTGGGACACGTGGGCCCTCAGGACTGAGGAACGGGCGGTCAGCAGCACCCACACTGCTGGTCAGCAGGGGATCCTGGTTTCCACCGCTGGGTTGCCCCCCAGGCTACAGGGGCTACAGGCTGAATGGTGCCCTTAGGGTCACTGGTTGGAGCCCTGACCCCCAGGACCTCAGGAGGGGCTGCATTTGGAGGCGGGCCTTGACAGAGGTGACCCAGGGGAACGAGGTCTCTGACGTACGCCATGCTCCGGTATGACTGGTGTCCGCAGACCCGCACACAGGGACGACACAGGGAGAAGGTGGCCATCTCCGCAAGCCCAGGAGAGAGGCTTCGGGGGAGCTGGCCCAGCCCATCCCTGGATCTCGGACGCCGAGCTCCCAGGATGGTGAGGACACGCCTGTCAGTTGTTCAGGCCCCAATCTCTTGTATTTTGTCAGGGTGCCCGAGCCGACAAAGACAGCAGGTGTCCGGTCTCTGGAGCCCATCCAGCCCCTGATGCAGATCGTCCCTTGGCCTCCCTGGCTCGGGACCATCGGATGAAGAACGTACATCCCCATCCCCAAGAAGCTCAAGCCCCGTAGACGGGAGAAAGGACACTGATGGCCACTCCGAGGCCCAATCTGGCCCAGCCCCGCTGCCGGCTGCCTCATCCCAGCTGTCCCGCGGTCCCCTCTCAGCCTCTCTGTCCTCCCTCTGGCTCAGGACACTCCCCCTCCGCCAGACCCAGGAGATCTTCTGGCCACCTCCCGCCCTCTGCCCAGACTTTGCTTCGGTGCTCTCTTCTGTGACCATGGTGCCATGGGGCCACCACAGCCCAGGGCACAGACCAGGCCACTGCCATGGTGAGTCACCATCTCATGGGTTCAGAGGCTGGAGGTCCGAGCCCCAGGGGTGGCCCCCCCGAGGCCTCGCTCCTCCCTGTGTCCCCACGTGACCCTCCCTCTGCGTGCACCTGTGTCCTGATCTTCTTTTCTCAAAAACGACACCGTCCAGTTGAATCAGGGCCACCCCCATGACCTTGTCTCACCTTCATCGCCCCTTCTCCAACTCCAGCCACTTTCAGGGGCGGCCTTCAATGTAAGACTTTTGTCCACGGTAGCCACCCGTGGGCACAGATCAGCGTCCCTACCTGGGCATGCCTAGAACCTGTCGCCCCCTCTCCTGTCCCACTGTGCCCATCGCCCACCCGCCCTAAGACACCCCGTTGGGGCCAGACCGCTCCTGGTCCTCTCCTGAGCTGGCCGCAAGCTCCCCGGGGAGGGACTCGTGCGTTTTCCTCTGCTGGGACGGGCGGCAGCTGGGGCAAAAGAAATGCGGAGTCAAACCCACGGGTCTCGTGCATGGGGAGAGGACCAGACGTAACCAAAAGGGGACTTGGAAGAGGCCCGTTGGGCTGGGGGCCCCCCGAAGCCCTGTAGACACCCTCCAGAGGGAGCGGAAACCCTCAGGCCGAGCAGAGGGCCTGGCCCAGGGACAGAGGATGGAGGGGGACTGCTGGGAGCAGATAGGGGCCGGCGGCCAGGGGCGGCCCTGTGGCATGTGGGTCAGCCATGGCGTCCTCCCTCCTGTCCCGCCAGCAGCAACGGCTGCCCCTTCTCCCTCTGAAAGTAAACCCCCTGGGCGGGGGGACAAGGCAGGGAGCCCTTTACAGATGTGGTGAGCACCGCGAGGCCCTGCCTCCCCGCAGACAGTCAGCTGTCACCTCAGGCTGGTCCCCGAGCCCCAGGCTGACCCTGCGGATGCTGTCAGAGGACCTGAAGGAGCCATCTGTGACCCAGCCTCTTCTGGTGCGACCCCATCTCCTCACAGGCACCCAGAGCACCCACCTCTCTACCCCAACCTGTGAATGCCCGGCCCCGAAGGACGACAGCACAGGCCACCAGCAGGAATGAAGAAGCTCAGGGCTCGGCCCGCGCCCTCAGGCCACCAGGGGCATTTTCTGGGTCAACTCTGCCACCTAGGACAGGCATCTCCCGAGGGGCAGGGAGGCGTGTGTGTGGAAGTCCCTGTCAGGACCAGTGCTTTTCCCACCCCATGTCCATCCCTGCAGGAGCCCCTGTCCCTGCAGGTGCCCACCCCTCCACCGAGAGCAGCAGCCGGACCACGAGCTGCCGTGTCATGGAAACAAAGCAACGGAGCTGGTGTACGAAGGCCTGGCCGTCGTGCACTGACCTCCTGGCTGGGAGATTGCAAGCAAAGCCTTTGAAAGTCTCAGTTTTCTCATCTTTAAAATGGGGACGCACGTCCACTGGTGGGTGAGCCATTACGAACTGGGTGAAACACGAGCACAGCTGGCACTGAGGAGGCGCTTAAGGAGACAGAGCGTTCCCTTTGCCCCTGATAAAATCTGGGGCCGGGTGCACACGAGGGTCCAGGAGCCGTGCCGCAGGGGCTCGTGTTGAAATCCGGGTGGCCTGGGCCTGAGTTCGGGTGACTGTCTGGTGGAGCAGGGGACGGGGGACTGAGGAAAGCTGACTTTTGGTTGCCTTAGGCCACAACAGAACTCTTTCTCCCACTTTCAGAATAATTTTAATGAGTGGGAGTGGGCCAGGAATCCGGGACGAATTGTTAAAAATAGGGGATTCATTTAAAAACAATCAACAGCGAAAACCTAACACATTTTGTCGGTGAGTACTTACCACTGAAATGATTTTAAATGGCCATTTCCCATCTTCCTTCCAAATCTCCTACGTGGATAAATGCAGCTTTCTTCATTCCTTTTGTAGTTATATTCTCTACTTCCTTTTATCTTTTTTCTTTAGTGGTTACTAATGTTAAATTTTAACAAGCCTATTAACAAAGCCTCCTAACATTAAACAGCATTTCCACATGTCCCCAGAAGTTAGAAGATTTCAACTCCCAACTTCTTCCACCCCCAGCTTTGTGTTCTTATTGGCTAATATTTCAGTACCATCTTATTTTTAAATCTTTCTCTTTTCCCCTTAGATATTATTGGGTTTTATTTTTTAAATGCCAATGTGTTCATGACTTTCTTTATTTACAAAGGTTTTTTTCATCCTGGCTTTTCCCTTTGGATTTGGTTTTCCCCTGGCTGTAGTATATCCTTTAATACTCCTTTCAAAAAGGGTTGTTGCCCGGCTGGCGCGGCTCAGTGGATTGAGTGCTGACCTGTGAACCAAAGGGTCACCCATTCGGTTCCCAGTCAGGGCACAGGCCTGGGTTGCGGGCCACGTCCCCAGCAGGGGGCGCACGACAGGCAACCACGCATTGATGTTTCTCTCCCTCTCTTTCTCCCTCCCTTCCCCCCTCTCTAAAACTAACTAAATAAAATCCTTAATAAGCCTTCGGCCTGTATCTGAGGTTGCCTGAAGAGCAGGTGGCTGGACACGGAGTCTCTCGGTTGACAGTCATTTCCTCCAGTGTTTAGAGCACACTCTGTTGCTGGCCCATTCCTTGAGCTGCCAAGGAAGGGCCCCTCTCTGTGGTTTCAGCCTTTGTTATTTTCCTGTCTCTTTCCTCCAGCTGACTTTGAGATTTTCTTTTTGTTTATGAAGTTCTGAGGATTTTATCATCTTCTGGTCTGTGCGGTTCAGCAGCTTCACTAGAAAACGTGCATGCGTGGATTTGCTGTGTTTATTTTGCGTGGGAGATTCGGGTTTCTGACCTCTGAGTACTCGCGTCTCCGTCCGCTTTTGAGAAGCCGACAACCTTTTTTCTTTTTCCTAGAAATGTCCGCTCTCCTTCCTCTATTTTCAGAGATAGGCAGAAGTTTCCCCACGGTCCTCCCCTGCTTTAGCAGATGCTGTCACACTGTCACGGGGCTGCCGGCTCACCATCTCCGGCAAGCTTTCCGCTCACTGATTCTGTCAGCTGTGTCTTGTCCCCTAGTGTCCCTTTCCAGAAGTGACATCCAGTCTGTGACAATCTGCCTGTTCTTATTTTCTGCGCCCTCTCCGGGTCCCCGCCTGCTTCTCGTATCTTCTGGAAGTGAAAGTGTTTTGAAAGCTGCCACCTATTTTATTGCCTCCACTCCCTAAGGGGCTGGTTTGTCACCATGGGGCCCGCGGGCTCTGGTTCCAGTCGGGAGCTCCTGTCCACGAGGGACGTTTTCACAGGACCTTCCCGGCCCGCAGGGTCCTCGCTCTGCACCCCTCTCACCGCTGGTCTTATAGTAGAGCCAGGGTCTGGACCGCAGGGCAGTCAGCTCAGGGGGAAACCTTCATTTCCAGACGGCCAGGGCACTGGCACTGGCCTGCGAACCAGATCGTGTGACCCAGACTGTGTCCTGGACTGTGTCCCAGACTGTGTGACCCAGGCCATGGGGCCCAGACCTGGCCAACGCAGATGTCGAGGGGCCAACTTTGAGCAGCGCCCCCTCCGCCCTGCGGGACGCTCAGTGGCCTGGCATGGTGGTGGACTCCGTGACCACCGGTGGAGTGAGTGGCATATGGGCAGTGGACTATCACTGGACCATAACAACGAGGACAACCCTGCCACTCAGGGCAGGGGTGGACCGTGAGGGCAGCGGGCTACGTGGGGTGAGTCTAGCAGAGACAGACAAACACCGCGATCTCACCGATTCGGGGAACCTACGCAGACAAACAGGGAGGTGGGTGGTGGTTGCCGGGGCTGGGGGTGGGGAGACGGGGGGATGCCGGACAACTGCTACAAACGTCCAGTAGCGCACTCTGTCAGCAGTTAGCAATACTGTGCTGTCCCCTTGAGCGTTGCTAAGAAAGTAGACCTTAAATGTTCTCGATGTCAAAAAAGGTAATTATGTGATGTGCACTGGCTAAGGCTGCGATGGTATCGACTCAACACATTGCGTGCCTGCACCTTACACGATGCCGTATGTCAGTGACATCTCACTAAAGCTGGGAGCGGGGGACAGATGTTCATTATAGGTGACATTACTGAGAAGTAGGTAACAAAAGTGCCCTACGTGGTGAGGTGGCTGTAGGCTCACACATGCGTGATACTTGCGTGGACAGATACAGTGTCACGTGGAAAAGTGTCTTCCCCCCAAACGCTGGCGTCTGCTTCGGGATTCTGCAGTTCGGTGTGACTTCGCTCCCCCTGTTTATGTCGATGTCACGGCTGCGATTTTATCATCCCATTTATTTGCTTGGACATACAGAGGAGAGAACAAGCTTCCCGATCTCTGTAAGCTGCCATGGGGCATGGGGGGCACCTGAGGCCGGGAGGAGGTTCCCTGCCCCAGTGCACAGGGCCGCCTCTGCCCGGCGCCCTGCAGCAGCCGCTGCCCTTGGAAGGGCCCTAAATCCAGGCTGCTCCCCACGGGGAAGGGTGCTCCGAGCTGACTCAGGAGCCCCTCGGGTAGGTCAGGTGTAGCCACTGCACCGCCCCACCACTGGCCGGCACATCTGGGCCTAATTCAGTCAAACCCGTGAGAACGCCTGGGAATTGCCATCGTGAAAATTGCGTCCAAGAACATAGTGCCCGTCCCCTGGGGGATTTCCCCAGAGATCGGACCTCCTGCCCGGGCCGCAGCAGGTGCCTCTCTCCTGGGTCCCCCAGGGGAGTGAGTGTTCTGCTGGAACGGTACTGGTATTTTCCTGGGGAAGGGTCAAGGCCCCGGGGTGGTGGCTTCTGGGGGAGGGGACTGAGACCCTCTAACATGGGTACAAAGCTGTTCGAGCGCAAGGTTTAGGGTCCCACTGGAGGGCCCGGTGCAGCCCCAGCCGCTGGGATCCAGGTCCTTCCCGCCGGCTCTCAGCACCTCTTCCCTCACCTGCCCACGTCCACTGCTTGAGCCTCCTGGTCACCCACGAGCCCAGGTGGTGATTACGAGTCCATTGCTGGTCCAGCTAGATTCCAGACACTGACCCGCTGCCACCAGGCAGCCCGTGGGGACAGTGGCCAGGCTGTGGACAGCCTGCTGGCCGTCCCACAGGGTCCTCGGGGGACTCGTTCAGCCCTTGGTAATGAGGCTTTTGGATGTGCCGGCGCTGCTTCTCTTGATGTGTAACAGATTTATGATTCATGGAGGGTTTTCATATTAATGTCATCTTGATGGAAGATAAACCGACAGAATTTATTGGTGTAGTGAAGAGTCAGATGTGTGCTCCCAGTGGCTGGGAAAACACATGGCGGCCGGAAGCTGCTCGCTGGAAACGAAGTCTGTACCTGGTTGGAGAGTGGAGTGTGGAGGCTGCTCGTGCTGGAGCCCCAAGCCAGCAGGGGCGCTAGGGCATGGGGGCATGGGGGGAGCGAGGGTGTGGCGCCATGGGGGATTGGGGACATGGGGGCTCAGGGACACGGGGACACAGGGGCACCGGAGCTCAGGGGATCAGGTGTAAGGGGGCTCAGGGGCATGAGGACATGGGGCCCCAGGGGCATGGGGGCACAGGGGCTCGGGGGCTTGGGGGCATGGGGCCAGAGCTTCCGAGGGCTCCACCAAGACACCCAGGTGTGTCACCCTCCTGCCACATGGAGGGGTCCACCGACTAAGAACCTCTACCATAGAACCTCCGTCCGGAGCTCGGGTCGCAATTATGTTCTGTAGACACAGCTGACTGAGCTTCCTCTCTAGGTCCCTCCCCCTCCTGGAGGTCCTAAGAAACTCCAGTCATTTAAGGCAGTCCGAGGGGCCCTGAAGCTCTGGCCAGGTCCCAGGGACAAAGGCCAGGCCCAGTTTTTGTCAAACCACGGACGCCCTTGCTCAACAGACCGGCTCCCCCAGCACGGTCCCGGCCGCAGCAGCAAGACGCATTTTGGACGCCCGCCCCGCACTGCAACCCCGGCGGGTGAGGTGCTCTAAGACCCAGGCAGGTCCAGCACCCACTGTGTCTGGGTCTCGCCAGGGGACCCCAAGCACACAGGGCTCGAAGGCGTGGGCTCAGGCAAGTCAGGGCGGAGCCACAGCAGCAGTTTCTGTCACAGTCACTGTGCCCTCCTTTCTCTGGTGAGGAGGTCGGGTGTGACGCACACGGGACAGATTCTGCGACTTTAAACTGCAGCCAGCAGGGCACCGAGAGGAGTCAGAGGGCTCACTGCCCAGGACCAGCCTGGGCGGCGCCCCGGCGCCGTGATCCGTGCGCTGAGATGCGGGCAGGGCCCGCGGCCTCCTGCCCTTTCAGTTCTCTGTGCTCCCTTGTCGACTTTCTGACTCGCTGGGCCTAAACAAACCCTTCTCAGACAGGCCAAAGGGCACCGTCCGGACGCCAGTTCCCTCTTGTATTCAATCAAGCAGGGGAGAAAATGTGTCCAGGTGGAGTCTGGGAGAAACCCAGACCCCAGGATGCACTAGGTTGCTCGGGGCACCCAAGGCCCGTCCACCAACTGCCTGTACCTGGGGCTCCGGCCTGTTGTAGGATCCTGGCAAGTAAGGTCCCGGCACTCAAGGAAGGCCGTGGAGGTCAGGACAGAGCAGGTCAAGGTGGGCGAGCACCAGGGGGCGGTGGGCCTGACCCCGGGTCTCAGTCCGATCAGGCTGCCGTAGTGCAATACCACGGGCTGGAAGGCTCAAATCACAGTCAGGAGGCTGGAAGTTCAAGATCAAGGTGCTGGCAGGCGTGGTTCCTGG
>PVJD01009714.1:0-60065 GCA_004026545.1 Mormoops blainvillei
CCTAATACGCAATTTTTTAAGTGATAATAAGGGCAGGTTATAACAAGGAAGGTAGTGGAGTATGCTAAAGAACTGTCTTCTGAGTTCAATGTCACCTACCAGTTTCATAGCTCTGGTCAAATTATCTAATCACTGTTCTGTCTCAGTTTCTTCACTCAAAAGAAGGTTGACCGTAAGAATATTTAGTTTATAGGATTATTTTAAGAATAAAATGACATGAGAAAAGCAAAGAAGTGAATTGTTTATGTCAGACTTTACAAAAAATGTTTTTTTTTGAGCAGGAAGACAGCAGGCCTGAAATACACAAACAAATAACACCCAATATAGAAAACAGAAGGGTTTTTTAAGAGATGAAATTAGAACAAAATATACTCCAGACTTTTCGGTCTGGCAAATACCCTCATCATTAATTTTACCATCAACTCAAGCCGGCAAGCATTTTCCTGCTCTGTCTAAGCTATTGTGTCAACAATTACAGAGAACACCACAATAAAGAGGGTGACGTGGATAAAAATAAAATAGTGCAGCACAATGTAGCGGTCAAGAGCACATATAGTGTGTTCTAGTGCATAACCAGAATTGGCCAGCTTAACCTCTCTAAGTCTCCATTTTCCCATCTACAAAAATGGGAATAATAAGTAATTATCTCTGTAATAATTGCATTGATTAAATGAGGTGATACTTATAGTGCACTCGATATAGCGGTGGTTCTTACGTGAATGATGAGAAATGCACATTCCTAGCCCACACGTTAGGGTGAGTGTAACTGGAGGGTTAATAATAAAGAGAGTCAGCACACAGATGACCACAGCATCAGTTTATCAATCATTACCTATTGTGCCAGAGCTGATGACATGATGGTAATTAAAACAAGTCCCGAGATAGCTTCAAGTGCAGTGGGAAAGACAGAGGAAGGAAGAGGGCAGCGGGATGAGATAGGGCTGGCTTGGGGGGGCTCTGGGAGGAATCCCTGACCAGACAGCAGGTAAACCTAACCAAGGATCAAATCAGAGCTGGAAAGCGGGAGAAAGAGAAGTCACCCAGTGGGATCTGAAGGACTAAATGTAAAGCTTTAAAACAAGGAAAGGAAAAGCTTTTATGTAACACTCAGAAATGAACGGGCATTCAACAGTTATTTCTAATGAAACCTCTTAATAAACTGACCATAGGGTGATACTACCACTTGATAAGGAGTATCTATTTCCAGCCAAGAGATAATATCATAATTAGCAATAGCAGGCTAAGGGAATGCCTGTTGAAACAAGAAAGAATGATGCCTACCAGCCTCTTGCCATAGAAGTTTTCTCCAAGGAAACAAGGCGTGAAACAGAAAAGAGAAAATGGTAAATTGCTGTCAGGTGCAGAGATGACATGTTTTTTCATCCGGAAACCCAGGAGTAGCCCTGAAAAATGCCTGACTTGGATGAGATCAGTACAGTGTCCGGATAAAAGACAAGCCTTCTCCTTGGCCCACAGAAATCCACTTCCTCGGTCTCCAGGAAGACCACCAGCTCACACCCGTTCCTTTCTCCTCATGCCTCCAGACCCTTACCCCTCCTTTCCTCATGATGTGTCACCTGGGACTTCTTTAGAGCACAGAGGCAGTCACCCTAGAGCCGCCTTGTGTTCTCAACAAACCCAGAAACCCACCTTGTCTGTAGCCGCCACTCTGTCTTTGCTCATGTCCCAAAGAGGTGGATCCCCTGCCTCATTCAGGTCAATGCCCCCACGTGTGCCGGGCCCACACCCTTCACATCTACCCCAGGACTCTGCTCCTACAAACCTCCCTCCTCTCTCTCCTGCCACCATCAGTGTCTTCTTATCCACCGAATCGTCCCCACAAGCCTGGGGGTGTACCTTCGCATTGCCCACCTGTAAAGAAAAAGCCCTTGGTGGGCCCCGTGTCCTCCTCTAGTTGCTACTCCATTTCCTGCTCTCTTTTGGAAGAAAACCCCTTGCAGCTGTTGACCACACTGTCTTCCCATTCCCCATTCTCTCCTCAACCCGCCCAAAGTCTCTGATCGAACTTCCACAGTTCCCGTTTGGTCTCAGCCCTGCCCTGCCTGAAGGAGCGCTTCCCAAAGTCACCCACAAGCTCCATCCAAACCCAGGCCCTGGTCATCTCATTCCTAGGTTCCTCAGCACCAGGAAAGGCGGACCCCTCTTCTCCTCGCTGAACACTTTCTTCTCCAGCCTCCTATGACCCTCCTCCCTGCTTTCTCCCCAACTCCTTTGCTGAGTATCCCCTTCCTGACTTCTCGATCCACGTGCCCTCTGCCGATGACTCATCTAGGTTTAGGGTGTTAAAAACGATCAGTGTGGCACCGAGTCCTGAAAGGTCCAGGCCTAGGGGACGGCAAGGGAGGCACTTGCCTTGAACTTAAAACATAAGGAGTATTAAAAGACTCAGTAATGAAGATAAATAACCTTTTAAATGTAGTTGTTAAACAAAATCAATGCCCCCCAAATGCATAATGAACAAAATATCAATATTTTCAAGAAAGACAGGTCAGTATTACTGATTTCCCCTCTTGCTTTGGGCCCCGTATAGCTCAGCACAGCCTGGCGCTGTACCCAGACCTCCCCCCTGAGCTCCAGAAATGTGTCTGCACCTGTCTCAGTCTCTCGGGGCTGCTGTTACAAATGCCAAGACTGCACATAGTTTACAAACAGTAGGCATTTATTTCTCACAGCACAGGAGGCTGGAAAGTCCAAGATCATGGCACTAGCATGGTTGTGTTCTTGTGAGGTCCCCTCCCTGGTTCCAAGACCGCTGTCTTTTGGCTGAGTCCTCAGTGGTGGAAGGAGTGAGGGAACTCTCCAGACCCTCTCGGATAAAGGGCATGAACCCCACTCATGAGGGCTCCACCCTCATGACTTATCACCTCTTAAAGGCCCCGTCTCTTAATGCCAGTATATTTAGAAATTAGAATTTCAACATAGGAATTTGAGGGAGGACACAAACTTTCAGACCCTAGCATCAAATGAACACTAGACATCTTTAATGCAATATTTAATGGCATATCATACTCACTATGTCAAAAACACCTGCCACCACCAGCAACCCCTCCTTAGCCCACTCTCCGGCACACGCAACAAACTTCTAGTCTTCTGGTCTTTACTATCTCAGAGAATCATTCACACTCAGGCGAAACACACAACCAGAATCTGCCCTGATTCTACTTGTCCCTCTCATTCCACATCGATCTATCAGCAAGGGCTGTCAACACCAATTTCAAAATTTATCTTGAATTGACTCCGCACATCTCCGTGACTGTAAATTCAATCCAAGCCGCCATCATTCCCCTCTCGGGCCTCTGCACTGACATCCTGCCTCCCTGCCCCCACTGTCAACCCTCTCGCACTGAAGCCAGAATGATGGACTTATGGGGTTACTCCCACCCATAAAACACCAGTGGCTCCCACTGTAATTAGAAATGAAGCTTATGCCCTGCTCTCACCTTGAAGCACCACCCCCCTGTCCACTAGAAAGTCCAGTGACACTAGTCTTTCTTCCGTACACAGGAAAGAGCACCAAGCAGCCTGCTGCCTCGTGACATCTGCACTTGCTATTACCTGGAATGTTTGTCCCCACGTGTCCCCATGGCTCGCTTACCACTCATCCAGATCCCTGCTGAGGCGCCATGTCCTAGGACAAGCCTCCTTTCATCTTTCCTTTTAAAATAGCAGCCCCCTCTCTACTCACATCTTTATTCTCTCATTCTCTCTCATGGCACTTTTACTACCTGCTATACATTTACTTGTATATTTGGTAACATCCTGGCTCCCTGTTAACTGTGTGAGGGTAGAGACATTGCTGTGTTCATTGTCAGAGCCTCAGGGCATAGAATAGGGGCGGTCACGTACAGGAATACCAAATGGAAAAATGGATTAAAAATTCGATGTTGATTAAAGCTCTTGCAACAATATAAAATTAGAAACAATTTAAAAGTTTGCCTAAATCTCAGGTTTTCTCTAAGTTGGATAAATGGTCAAAAATATAAATTAGTATACATAGCCATATACCATTTAAGTGTTTTGAAAGGTTTAAACTAGATTAAAAACCAATGTTAACTATGACTATCTCTGAGGAAGGAGATTAAAGATTATAATTTTATCTTTTCCGTTCCATGTATTTTTCATTTTTCTTTATTACTTTTAGGTTTTCTTTAGTAAGTAATTTATCATTTTAAGTCTTTAGAACAGAAAAATGTTTCTGTTAATGAATAATATTAGTAAAACTTTGAAAGTATAATCATTTATGGATAACTGAGTGGAACTAGCTAGGTAATTATGAAATAAATCTATAATTTATAATCACTCGTGACATGCATTTTTAATCAAAACAGAAGAATGAACTAGGTTAGTGACTGAAGCAGGTGACAGTTTAAGAAGACATTACAAACTTTGCTCAATGCCATCATTGTCCTACTCTGTGAGAAAAAAATCTTTAAATTATCTACCTATTTAAAATATACCAAATTTTACATACGGTTAATTTTTAATATTTTCATCTGTGTTTCCTGAGGAAACGTTAACTAAACTTTACCTCAAATCTTCCATCCATATTACACTTGAATTGCATAATTATCAATACTTTTACTGGTCAGCTAAAATAATAGGCCATAATTCAAGAACAACGTGGAGGGACGCGATAGCCGCTGGAGGGCCCACAGTGTACAGAATCCACGGGAGGAAAGAGTAAGTTACTCATTTTTCTAGTGAAATGTTTGTCCTCATATATGCAGTGTACAGAATCCATGGGAGGAAAGAGAACGTTATTCATTTATCTACTGAAATGTTTGTCCTCATATATTAATTGATTCTACGTATATACAGGGTCTGGCACAAAGATCACCCCTTTTTTATTATGAAATCTTTTATTACAAAATCATAAGCATGTAATTCTGTAACGTGACAATATCACACTTGAGCACACCATATGACATTTTAGGTGAAATGTTCAAATTAAAACAATAAAGTATGACACCCGTATTAATACCCTACCAACCACACTCGAGCAGGCATTACTTCTGCTGGACACTGTATATAAGCCCACCCAACCCTGGATGTTTTTACCACGGAGAAAATATCTTTGCCACAGAGTGAAGCCTGTCTCCTTTACCTAGCTATGTTGAAATGAGGGCAGACCAGGGAGCTTTTCACACCTTTATGTTAGGGAATTGTTATGGATAGTATCTTCCTATGATACTAAACGATTTCATATATTTGAGTCAGGATGTACAAATTCCTTGAGTTCAACCTCTTATTTTCTTGTATTCTCCAAGCCATGTAGAAAACTGCTTTTTCCACAATGTTTACTTAATGCACACCTTGCTGATCTGTTAGCAGGCTGTAGTTAGGAAAGGTGTCTGCTGAGCGACAAAGCTCTTGTCCCATCTTGTATCGGGCATTTCACATTCCTTGCAATTAACCCACACAAAAGTGACAGAAGATGGGGATCGTCCCATTTGCCACCATCGTTGGCTCTGGCTGTTGTGTTTGAGTAAAAAGATGTTCAAAGAAGCCAAGTTAATTATTTCAGGCCACATCTCCACGGAATTGACAGGTTTTAATCATAAATTTCTGGCATCAAACCTCATGCTTTTATTTTGCTTTGGTTTTTTCCCACAGAAATGTTTGCCTATTTGTTGTTTATTTATATCATAGAGTCTGCATCAGACAACTAAATTCTAATTCTTTCTTCTCCAGTTTTACCTGAGAAGACAGATTAAGGGCAGGAGACGGTGCCATTTCAAAGCTGGGCGTTAGGATTCACATATCATGACAAAGTCTGCCACATCCAGCAGTGGGTGAGGACTCTACGCAGCTCCAACCAGCCAGGATGCACGGACTTGATTACAAAAAGCCTGCTCTGTCTGGGAGGGAATGCCCTGGGAGGAAAGCGCCTCGATTTTGGATACAGTTCAGTTCCTGGATGATGCATTTTGCCAAGACAATGAGAACAGCTATTAAGACAGGACTAATTTTATCTACCTCTTTGCCACCAAGGTTGAAGATGACTGTCGATTGTTAGAACATGAACTGAAGCCGGGAAAAGGCACCAGCCCAGGATCGATAAAATCTACCCAGCAAAGAGGGTCTGCCTAGCTAGCACCTGCCTTACATGAAGTCTTCCAAGATATCAGAAAGGGCTTGGAAGCACTGGATTGTCTAAAGAATTTGCTCAAAGATTAAGCTGCAGGACATCAGAACTAAAGGGCAGAACCTGCCTGTGGCAGGTCCAAGAGTCTCCTTACTTCAAAAGATAAGAATTTACAGAACCCTGCCCCTCCTTTCCTAGCCCGATGCATGATATCACAGCCTTACAGGCTCGGTTCTTTGTGTTGGAGCCTCTCTTTTCCCATTAGGCCTATTTTAAAATATAATTATCTTTGGAGAGACTGTACATTAAGTTCCTTACAACATAATGAGGATGCATTTGTCAGGCCTTTTTCCCAATTGGAGGGACAGCTCTCTATCCCAAATTATAAAACTGGAGAAAATGGGAGGGGGGGATGGGGGAGGAATGTCTGTGGGTAGAATAAGGGATTTCTCTGACTTGCTAATTTTATTTACGGCGGGGCCAAATAATAGGTCCTTGGTAATTGTTTTTGTTGTAGTCATTGCCAGCGAAGTTCATGGCCTAACAGGGCGCTCCCCCTTGTAACAGAGAATAGCTGTGCTGGACGGAAGGGGTATGGAAGCAGCTTGGGGGAGGGTTGGGAAGAAATGTGTCTAACCAAGAAGACCTTTCTGCGGGCTCCCCGTCACCCTGGGGGCCAGATGTCTATGACTTCACAGGCACCCTTACTGCCAAGCAGAAGATTTGCATCCAGGTACCACTTGTGAAAATAAGTGATGGCCACGGTGCCAGTCCCCCGTTTCCCATATCCCCGTGTCTGTGTCTCTTCTCCCGAGGGTAATATGTTCAATCACGTCACTTGGAAAATCTAAAGATCGTAAAAGTCACCACAAATGAAATCAACCTTGGATACACTTTCTGAAAATTGTATTTTTTAATGGCAGGGCCGCAGAATTTTAGAGCAGGAAAGGACCTCAGAGATCACCCGATCCAACTGTTGTTATTTTGCAAATGAGGGAATTAGCAAAATGTTTTAGACCTGTGCCCGTTGCCTGATCTTTCAACAGAAACACACGCAAAAATGTTTGTCCTATTCTTCAACCTCTGATGGAGAAAACAGAAGAGAAATGAAAAGGTCCTTCATAGTCTAAGAAAAACTTCATTAGAAAGATTTTATTTTGCATTGGGAAAATCTTAATAAAGTAACTCTAATGTTAAGCATTTCATGTTATCCTTAGGCATGTTAGAGCACACTGATACAGTTGGGGGGCAAATGCATGCAAGGTTTTGTGTGGGTTGAGTTGTCGCCTGAGTCAAGCTGATTCAAGGGATAACATGACTTGCATTTTGCTTATGAAACCAGGGGTCCCATTGATAAGGAAGAATCTGGTATATTATCTTGTTCTGATTTATGAAACATTGTTTCCAGTAAAGAGAGCAGTTAGGATCTATGTCTATAGCTAAATCATCTGTATCTATGTGTATGTATGTATCTACATGTAGATACATCTATTCTCTATAGCACATATATGTATGCATACATATGTACAGCATGCGTGTGCACACACATGTAAAGACATAGCATAAAGATGGAGATTTTAGGTTAACACGGTAGCAAATAAACAACACATAATAGGGATGTTCAACCCTCCCTAGTTAAATACCAAAAACAGATCAGGTTAAGTAGAAAAAGTCAATATGAAGCTATATGAAGACGATGAGCCTAGTCATATCATAAAAGATAACTTTATACATATATATCCATCAGTGCTTCCATCTTAATCATGATAGAATAGGTTATATGTGCTAAAAATAACTTCAAAATCTCCGTGACTTAATACAATAAAATTTTATCCCTTACTCATAAAAGGACTGTGCGGCCTTCTTTTGCGACTACGTCACCTGGGACACATGGCCTCCGAGACTTCGGTGATGGAGAAAGAAAACACAAAAGGAGGCGCACAGCTCTGAACAGCCTTGGCCCAAGAGTGACCCATGCCACTCCCACGCGTTGACTGTTAGCGAGAACCCACCACGCAGGGCAGACATGATGGCCAGAAAACTCAGGAACGAAGCGGAGCTCCTGATGTACGATGAGCTTTACTATTTCTGCCACTAACTTTTTAACCACAAACCTAGAGGCTCAGAGGTTATGATTCACCCCAGTGACTACCTCTAATACATGAGCCCTGCTAACCAAAAACAAAAACCAAAGAAATCTAGTTATTCTGTGATTCGTCTTGATATTGTGTGGCTTAAGAACTCAGTTATAAAGGAAATCATCACAGCATACCCAGTGTTGAAAAAGCGGGGGGGAGGGATAAGACAGACTAATAAAATTAGTGTAAAACCTGGAATATATACAAGTTGCATCAAAAGGTAAAATGTTGGAGGAGAGCTACATTATATCCCTAATTCTGCAGCTGTTCATGAGGCGATAGTTGGTTTAATGATTTTCTTTCTCTACTTCCTGTTCTCAGTTCCCATATCCTCAGCCGGCTGCCAAAAAGGTCAGGTTTCTATACCTGGTGGGGAGAGCCAGCGCTGCGTTCCCAGAATTTTGACAGTCCTGTCTGTATGCCGCTATGGATTTGAATCAACTTCTCCTCGAGACGTGGCAACACTGAGAACGGCCTCCAGAGGATCACCTCTTCTGCCGACGCGTTCTCCTTGCAGCCGTGGTGAAGGGGCAAGCATTTGCGCATGGTAACCCTCTCTGTTTCATATTCATAGCGTGGCCCAGTGGGCCCTAAGTGAGCAGGTAGCAGCTTTCAGCATTGAACTGATGGAATATGGGTGACAATCCATAGTGAGAGCACGCATTCCTTAGAAACTAATACCTAAGTGGCAGAGGAAAAAGGAAGTAAGGTTTTCCAAAAACAGTGTGAGGTGCTTCTACAATTTATTTTCACTTTTCGGTCGGGTGACCTTTGCACTCTAAGGGAGAAATCAGACACTATATGGGCCACTGAAACCGAGCAGACCACAACCTGGAGACTAGCTCCCCAGTATCTCCCTAGAGCTTACAGAGATTTCGGTGAGTCACTCCGTCTGCCAGTTGCTTACAGGGGATGGGTACACGGGAAGATTCGTGAAACCTATTTGCATCAGTTCATTGTGTTATGTCTTTGTCTGCAAAGTTAGTTTATGAATTTGAGGATTTATGAGCTCTGCTGAGGGTGCAGAGAATTAGGTAGACTGTTGCCCCTGTCCTCACAACAAAACAGCCTGAAAACCTGTAAGTTCATGACTTCTTAAATCCATTCTCAGGAACCTGAGGTTATAGGAAAGCAGTCAATTAGCCTGAACTACAAGAAGGGATGGGAACCTTCAGGGAGAAATGGAACCTGTGCCCTTGCTTACCTGGGGCAGACACAGCTGGAATTGTTAACAAAACTGAAAATAACAACAGATGCCAAACCACAGGTTCGAGAAATTCAGACCACACCAAAATAAATCCATATTCTTTTTTTTAAAAAAAAGCCTACATACCTTATATTCAAAATGTTCAACACCAAAGATAAAGAGAAAATCTTGAAGGCAAACAAAGAAAAAAAGACATTACATAAAAAGGAGCAAGTTAAGAATTATAATAGAACTTGTCTGAAACCATGCAAATAAGAAGATGGTGAGGTAGCATCTCTTTAAAGTGCTGAAAAGAAAAAACGAACCTATCGACTTAGAATTCCATATTGAGGGAAAATATCTTTCACAAATAAAGGAGAAGTAATGATTTTTTTCCCCCTCAGGCAAAAGCAAATTGAGAAAATCCATTGCCAGCAGACGTGTACCACAAAAATGTTAAAAGAAATCTTCAGGCAGATGATACCAGATAGAAACTGGCATTTACACAAAGAAATAGAGTGTGAGAAATGAAATTAATTAACTTAAAATTTTTATTTTTTATACTTTTAATTGCTCAAAAGGATAACTGTCTAAAGCAATAATAATAGCAATATATTGTGCTTTTGTATCACCTATAAAAGCAAAATGTAAGAAAAAACAGCACAAAGAATGGAAGAGATAAATTGGGAATATACTGTTGTAAGGTCCTTAAACTACAGAACCTGGGGAAGAGGCCCTTGAAGGGATTTGATACCCAGTCTCTTAAAAATCCAAAAGGTGACTTTCAGGGCCGGCACACCCCCTCCAGAGAAGCTTTTACTCTTCAGAAAACATCCAACGTAAGTTATTTTTTTTCCTCCAATCTGGCAATAAAACCATCAACAAATAAAGAATGTTGGCATTTTGGTTGGTCTCCCACTGAGCTTCAGTTGCTTTTCACCATCCTTCTTGGCCGAGACCACAGATTTGAGAGCCGACAGCGGAGGTTTGCTGATAAAGAAAATTACCAACTGTCAGGTCCAGTCTACTTTCCGACAAAGGCATTCCTGGGCCCTGGTTCTGGGCACCATCCAAGTTGACAAAGCGACAGCAAAAGCATCACAGCCTTCCAACTGCGTGGGGACACGGTACAAGGTGTTGTTTCTTAGATTATCTACCCTTCCAACTTCAGTGGGATTTTGGCAGGACGAAATTGGGTAGGACTGAAGAAGTTCAGTTTCTCAATAAAAATAACTACCAGTTAAATGAAAGGCTATATACAACTCTAAGCTCGATTTTCCTTTTTAGGTTACGAAGGAAGTGTTTATGTATGTACTTGGGGAAACAGTAGAAAGGAGCAACTCAGAAGAGTTTTATTCCTAACATTTGTGAGTTTTCATACATAACGTGTTGTCTGTGGAGATCTTTCACCAGATTTGCCTAGGTTGCAGCCCTCCTCCAGAGTCGGCCTCATGTCCCTTTCCAAGGAACCCTCATCTTTCCCTCCACAGTAAGGCACATCCCACAGCACATGTACTTAGTCTTCATGACACATAGACTATTTGTCATGAAGCAATTAATCTGTAAACGTGATGCTTGTCTGACTCTCTGACAGACTTTGATTCTAGGAAAGTGGGGGCACTATGTCTCGTATACCACTGAATCCAAATATTTTGCACCTAGTAGATACTCAATAAATATT
Organism: Mormoops blainvillei; assembly: GCA_004026545.1. NCBI lineage: Eukaryota > Metazoa > Chordata > Mammalia > Chiroptera > Mormoopidae > Mormoops > Mormoops blainvillei. The sequence continues at coordinate 11,112 of PVJD01009714.1, forward strand.
TAGTAAAATCTTGAGTGTAAATTCAAGCTCTTAGTGAAATTAAATAGTGTGCTTAAAGCATTAAGACACTATTATATGCACTATTTAATAGTGCACATTAAAGCACTGTTATCAAGGACACACTGGAATATAGTGAATCCTTGATAAATGGTATTTTATTGCACTTTTGAGTCCTGTATCAACCCTGAAAAACAGGTGGACGGGTGTCATATAAAATCATTAATTTTCGAGTAAGGAAATATACTCAAAGGGCATGTGACTTGCCCAAGATATATCACTGGTAATAAGTGGAGGGCAATCAGAGACCAAAGTCTTCTCGATCCTTCTCCCAGGCTTCTTCTAATGGACTAAACTCTGAAGGGAATGCCTAGGATGCTGAAGGAGCCCGTACCTCTGCTACCTCTAAACTGAGAAGGTCCATCCCATGCGTCGTCACTGTCTAGACAGAAGTAGCTACCTATTCAGGTTCTTTTTTTCATTACTGTAGCAGAGGCAGCTATTTCCCACCCAACATCCATTCTTCCTGTCTTCAGGATAGGTTGACAATTTTTATTCAGATAGCGGTGTACTCCAATAGAAAAATATATCATCGCAGCCTCCCTTGCGTCAAGGTGAAGTCATTTCATTAAGTTCTGATAGTGAGATATAAGTATAAATGATGTGTTTTGGTCTAGGGAGGTTACTTAAAAAGATTGACTTTACCTAGGAAGAATGCCTTTTGTCGCAAGATGCAGGCATGATGACTGGTGCTGCAGCAGCCATTTTGAAAAATGAGGTGACCTAGAGGTTGGAAATGATGTGCTTAGGATGATAAAACAGCACTGTAGGTGACTGTTAACTAGTCACCCCTGACTGTGGAGCCACCATACCAGACTTAACTAGCTCCATCAGGATTTACTATGTGAGAGAGAAATATACTTTTAACTCATTTAAACTTCTGTTATTGTTTTTTTATGCAGCCAAAAATATGCTTAATTTTTGCAAGTCATTTACAAAACTATGGGAAGAAGTGGTGATTGAGTTCACTGTTATTTTTTTGGTCCTCTAATTAAGAACCTGAGAAAATGTATGCTTACAAGAAATATACTCTGTCAGCTTTATTGGGGTGTATAATTGACAAACTTGTGACATTTAAGGTAACCTCATGATGATTTGCTATACACGTACATTGTAAAAGGATTTCTGCTATCCAGTTAATTATTATACTCATAACCTCATATATTTGTCTCATTTTCTCTGGTGAGAACATTTAAAATTCTACTTTTTCTTTGAATTTAATTATATAATGTGTCATCAACTATAGTCACCATGTTATACATTAGATCCTCAGAACTTATTCATCTTTTAGCTGAAAGTTTGTATTCTTTTAACACCCTCACCTTATTTACCTGATATCCAAGCCCCTGGGAACCACTTTTCTATTCTCTGTTTCTATGAGTTTATATACACATATTTTAGATTCAACATATGTGACATCCTGTTGTCTTGTTCCCAATCTTTCAGCTTTTCACTGCTGAGCATCATGTTAGCTAGTGGTGTGTCATAATGTCCTTTCTTACACTGCAGTACTTTCCTTTTATATCCATTTCATTGAAATTTTTTATCATAAATGGATGTTGTATACCGTCAAATGCTTTTCCTGCATCTATTGAGATGATCATATGATTTTTATCCTTTATTATGTTAATATGTCATATCACATTGGTTGATTTGTGGATGTTGAACCATCCTTGCATCCTTTAAAGTCTCATCGAATTTGGCTTGCTAAAATTTTCTTGAGGATTTTTGTATATATGTTCATCAGGAATATTGGCCTGTTATTTCCTTCTCAGTGGTACCCTCACCTGGTATGCTTTGCTTGCTAAAATTCTGGGGCTCCCATCGGCTCCCAGAGCCAGGCAACCCAGGGGCCCACCCCTTGGGTAGCAGCTGCAAAAGCTGAGATGGCAGATGTGTGTACCAGCTCCTTCCAGAGTGACACCGGTAATCTGCCGTGACCTGGAAGGAAAAGGCTGGGCGGGGGGGGGTCTGCTGGCTTCCCCTGACTCTGGGGAGGATCGCAGTGGTCCCTAGATGTGTGGTAAATCGGAAGCCTGACCTAGGCAGCAACGCTTAAGGTATGCAAATAGGTACCTTTCGAGGAAAGATGGGGAGATTGGCAGTTTGGGGCCTGTTTCCTCTCTTCCGAGCGCATAGCGGTGGGGAGTCCTCCCGCAGCAGTTAAGAACTATTTCTTTGTTTGCTATAGTTAGAGGGGTCATCCGCATGCAAATCTGATTGGCTTTAAGAACTAGATGTTTCAGGGGCTCATCCATCAAATGGAAGTCTTTTTTTATTTTATTTTACCTTTATTGTATTTTTTTCCATTACCATTTAGTCCTCTTATAACTCCCTCCCCCTAGCAATTATTATACTGGTGTCCATGACCATGAATGCTTTTTCCTTTTCACTCAATTCCTCCACCCCCTAACCTCACTGCCACTAACTGTCATCTGCTCTCCATCTATGAGTCTGTCTCTGTTTTGCTTGTTAGTGCAGTTTGTTCATCAAATGGAAGTCTTCAAAGTTAGGGTATGGGATATGGGTCCAAACCCTTTGCTCCTCAGGAAGGGGTTGGCAGCAGAAATCCCCTCTTTGCTACACAGCACTCTGCCCAGGATGGGGTTTATGGAGAACGTGTATCTCAGTCCTTCCTACCCATTCCTCTGTGGGTATCTTCTTATTCACCCAACGTGTAGGAGTCAATGTGTACTTTCTGGATTGCCTGCAGAGGAAATTACCCTGGGTACAGTGTGCATTTACGGTGTCCACAGGAAGGGGGTAGTTACAGAGACATCAGTGCTGCCATCTTGGACTGGAACCGTGAACTGTATTTTAAATCAAAATCTTGAGATTTTGAGTTGCAAATATTTCAACATGTCAGCATCACTAAGTCTGTGTGAAGTATGCTATTTTAGAACTCATTAGAGTAAGATTTATGAGATAATTTGGGGCCACATTTGTCTGTTTCAAGCTTCTAATCAGCTCATTTTTGGAAAGGATTCTTAGCAGAATAGTAAGAGATAGACTTTGAAGTAGTGTGTAAAAGTTACAAATAAAGAATTTTAAAGTAAGAATTTTTCTTAGAAGTTAACATAGTCCAGCCTTATTTTACAGCCAACAAAACTCGAGAATAATTATTACAAAGAAATTTCTACTACTTTCTCCCTGTTGTGCTTTGCACCCAACCCCACCACCACTTCCCAGCCCCTTCTTTGAAACAAACACCCAAACCCTGACTTCCTGTTCCCACCGCCCCATCGCAATGACCCAGGATGCAATCAAGCTGCTTCAGGATGACCAGGGATCAGACAGCCATCCGCCCCTCACGAAATTATGCTTAGGGCATTTCATGAACTTTTAAGGACCAGGGTAAAATCGCTAATGTTCAAGCTGTGAATGCTAAGATCTTGCTTTGAGTATCCAGAAAAGAAGCAATGCTTATTCATTTATTAAGTTATGGAGTGGTGGATGTGTTGTCAGTTCAATATAAAGAGGTGATTATAAGAGTCATACAAAGACGGGGAGAGAGGGTGAGTGGAACGGCTGGAGGGGTCAAACGGTGCAAACTTCCGGTTATAAAATTAATTAGTCATGGAGACATCATGTACAGCCTGGTGACTAAAGCTAATAATACTCATTGTATAGGTGAAGGTTGCTAAAAGAACAAAACTTTAAAGTTTTCATCTCAAGTAAAAGAAATTATAACCATGTATGATGGTGGATGGGAACTAGGCTTAATGTACTGATCAAATGATCACCACAGGGTATCAGGTATCAAATCACTATGTTGTATGTCTAAAATTAATATAGTGGTACATGTCAATTGTACCTCAATTTTTCAGTTCACAGGCCAATGCCCAATCCACTGAGCCACACTAGCCAGGGCTGTACCTCCATTTTTACAAAAAGAAAGAATTCAATAATATTTGGCTTTCGAACATGTGACTAGGATTAGTTTTCTTAACTGCGTTCCCCATGGTTGAGAGAAATGTACCCAGTTTCTTTAAACCCATAAAAAACATGTAGGCCACCAATGCAGAAAAATCCATTTCATTCCCAGGTTATCTGAAGATACTTGTGTTCTTATTCTTATAGTTTTATATGGATGGTAGCTAGAGGAGGATATGATTTAAAACTTGTTATTTTGAAATACAGTATAGACTTACAGGGAGCTGCAAGAGTGATCCAGAGAGTCCAAGTCTTCTTCACCGAGCTAACCCTAATGGGGAGATTGCCAGTAAGTATAGTCTAATTAGGATTGTCCTATAAAACATAAGGTCTTTAGTGAAACTTGAACTTCAGATAAACAGCAAGTAATTTGTCACATAAGTATGCCCCAACATTGTATTTGGTTACATAAAATTCAAATTCAACCCAAGGTCCTATATCTTTATTCTCAAAATCTGGCAATGCTAAGTATAATACGAAAACTAGGAAATTCGCATCGGCACTATATTGAAAACTGCACTACAGACCTGATTCTATTTTCACCATTTTTTCATGCATTCCTTTGTATACATATATACAGTTTGCTTTTTTTTTAAATTTCAAAATCAAGAATCAAAAGAATCGGAGGATGTTGCAATGCAGAGCCTGCCACCATTGCACCTAGTCATTGCCTGATCTGCCCTGGGCCTGGGGGCTCTCCCAAGAACCTGGTTGAATTACCAGGCTTCACACAGCAAAACTGGTAGAAGCCGTTAGGTTTGGATTTGCTCTTGTCTAGAGAGCTCAGTTAGCTTCCCACTTGCCCAGGGAAGTTCTTCCATTTGATTTTCTTTTCTTGTTATTTGCCCTAGACCACGATTTCCTGCGTGAATAGCCACTTTCATGCTTTGTAACAAGACGAAGAACCAGATTCCTTCTCTTGAGCTATAATTTCTATTCCGCAACCAGCAATTCAATAGTCAATCTTTTGGATGATTATTTTCCTTGTAAACAGTGGTGCTAAAAATAAGAAAGGCAAGCGGTGTGGAAAAAACATACAAACCTCACACTGCCTTAGCAATGCTGATCAGGCAGTTCTCACTGAGGACCCCTGGTCGGAGACACAGTGGGTGGCCGCGGCCAAAAACTCCCAAGAGCAAGGAAACAGCTTCCTCCTTTTAGGGACACTCACACGCCCCCTCGAGGGACCCCCATCAGGCTATTTCAGCACACCCTAACCTCTCAGAGACAGAACACCTTAAATGCAAGGGCTGATGCTTGCCTTTTGAAGAGTTAAAAAAAAAGGTGGAGGGGAGATTGTTATGAAAGATACATTGCACCAAAATGATATCCCCGGATATAGACAAAGAAATAAGCAGAAACTGACTCATACATGGGTCAGGGGAAGTTCAAGGAACTCTCTTGTGGGACCTGTGTCCAGACTCTTGTCCTAGGTGAAGGCTTCTACTTACCCCCAAACTGCTACAAGTCTTTGATGACATTTTCACAGGGCCCATAAAAAAACGAGGAAGATGGCAATTCTGTAGCCTGCTCTCAGTGGAGTTAAATATTTCAATTTAAAGGAATGTCCTCCATTCTAAGTTAGGTTCTTCCTGTTTTTTAGTGAAAAGATGTTCTGCCTATTAAGAAATGATGGCAATAACAATGAGAATTTTTGTCTTGCGTTGCTCTTGTTTGGCAAATAAAATAAGATGCTGGGCAGATCTGTCGGTTCTAGCCACAGTCATTCTGTGTAACACACTGCCCCAAAACAGCACCATATAAAAGTAAACGTTTATTTCTCAGTCTCCTTGGCTGGGGCAACTCCAGTCCATGTGCCTCTCACTCCCTTGGGGCCACTGGGGAATCAGGGCCATGTTCCTCCCATGACAATGGCAGAGCAACAAGAGAACAAATCCAACCATTCTTTTGGCCAAAGTGGATCACATGATTGAGCCCAAACTAAGGGTGTACCTGTACTCTCCACCATCTGCAGGGCCAAGACTGTGACAGAAGAACTGTAATGCCGAGGTGGGTAAACTGTGACCAACAGTTTAGTCTGCCACACGGGGACAATTATATTAACCCTCCTTTCTCTTGATATTTGTTGACCTGAGAAAGATACAAAAAACATCTTTGACCGGAAAAAGAATCCTAACATAATAAACAGTAGTTTAGAAAATCCAAAGGTTAGAGGCACATGGCATTAGAACTTATCACCGCAAGACGATGTATCCTCCTTAGACTATGAAAGTTCTGTCCACACATCTCCCGTTTTATGAAATATGATACTAATCTGGGGCAATTTACAATGACCGTGTTGTTCTGGTCACACTTCTAAGGCATTTTTGATGGAGTATTTAGGCATATTGTTTTGTGAGGACCATTGGAAAGAAATTTCCTGATTGGAATTCTCTGTGAGATCATAGGTAATTGATTCATTCACCTTGTCCAGCTCTGCCCATGCACACGCAAGGGATCCAATTTCCATCCTGGACTTGCCATATGAGTTCATTATTAATTCATCAGGCGAGCTGTCGCTTCATGACAGATCACGCTCTTTCAAGCCTGAACCGCTTCAGCTTTGCCAGTGAAATCTTTAGTGCCTTTTTAACTGTTTTTATTTTTTAATAAAAAAAAAAATCCTGGAAATCCATCACAATGGCCTCGAGTCAGAAAGTTTAATAAACATTGAATATTCCAAGAGATGGCATTTTAAAGACTATCTGCCCACGTATGCTATCTTCCTGGCAAAACCAGGGTCTCTGGGAAAGCCAGCTAAGATAAATGGGCCTGAACTTTGTTCCAGATCCTGCCCCCGACTTGTGGGTTATGGTGGGCTTCCTGTTTATGTGTCTGTTCCTCTGGCTCTGTATTTACAGCCTAGAGGTTGGATGGGATTTAAATATGTGTTTGAATGTGTTTCAGAGCTCTTTAGCAGACAAATGATAAAACCCTGCACATCATCCCCCTAGTCCACAGCAGGATGTAAAGCTTTAGCTCAGGCCCGGAAGGTCCTAGCAGGGACTCGAACACCGAGTTTCTCCCTTCTCAAAAGGAAACACTGAACTCGCAGCCGCAGGTCTCCCAACCAAAAGACCAGATACAATCACACGCATGGGAGACAAAGGCCTTTTGTTCCTCACCAGCTGCACTGGCCCCCTGGCCTGCTGGAGAGCCCGGCCAAGCAGTGTGTGCCCGCAGCTTCTGAAAGCCCCCGGGCCCCCAGGTTTGTCAACTGTACAGCGTCCAGAGTTTAGGTCACGGACTAACATTCTCTACTTTCTCCGAGGCTCAGTCCAGAGAGGAGTTTGCTCAGTTTGCATCAGCTGAAAGCACTTTTGTGGGACCAGGGACTAAAAGGAGGCAGGGCCAAAGGGGGTGGGGACCCCTGTGCCTGGTGTGTTTCTGGGGCGTTAGGTGTTTTGTTCTGTTTTTCATCCCCTGCAGGTGAATGGACTTCCTCTCCTCAGGGCAGGTGGCATCTCATGTACGCAGTGCAGCCTCAGCCCTGTGGCCAATCATTGAACGGGGCAGAAATGGTTTTTCCCCAAGAACGATAGATAGTGGGGACTGAAACCCTATGGCCCCATGAAAAGAGAGAGAGAAGGAGAAATGAGTGGGCCAAACCTAATGACAGCTGTGTGTGAATGAGGACTTAGAAGTCATGAGAAAACAGAGGCCCGGCTCGAAGAGGAGCAAGCTGGGAAGACACAGAATTTACTCCCTAAACTCTCCAGGGTTTCAGGAATCCACAGCCCTGATGCGGGGGCTGAGACGAGAGAAACGGGCCAAGGTCCCTTTTGTCAAAATCTAGAACCACAGATGTTTCCGTCAACTCTGGCCTGACCAGTGCCCCACCTGAACCCAGAAAGGGGTCTGATGTTTATCCTCTGATTGGGTAAAATGGAGAGTCTCTGTCAACTTTGATCACACATAGCTTTGCTCTGAAAAAATACATATTAAAATCTGAGGGAGAGCATGTTTGGTTGGTGTTCCCACCACACTTTGAAACATTCCAAATTTAACAGGTTTAGAAAGAAACTCCTAACCCTTCCCCTCGCACTTCCCTGTCTTCTCAGTCTCGCCATGTGATCCATCTAGTGGTTCAGACAACCTTATTTTCGTCACTGATGACCCTCTCTGTCTCTTGTAACACATATCCAATCTATCAGTAAATTCTGTTGGTTCCACCTTCAAAATATACTCAAAATCCGACTACTTCTTATCCCTACTCCTTTCATCCGGGTTCAAGCCACTGTCATCTGTCATAGCAATGATCGAAAGATCCATATACCTGTGTCTTTGTTTTTGTCCTTGACCTTCCCCCACCCACAGTCGATTCGCAACGCAGCAACCAGAGTGACTATTTGAAAATCCATGTCAAGTCACATTACTCTTCATCTTACGACTCTGTGATCGATGCCTCCTAGCTCAGGCAGAGTAAGAACCTACAGGGCACTACGTGTTTGGGGCAGCCGCACGGCACACACAAGATTGTGCAGGATTTCTGTCCTACAGGCTCCCGTAGGTCCACTCCTCTCCGACCATCTGCTTTCAAAAACGGGCCAGAACACTCCTGTCCCAGGACCTCTGCCCACGCTACTTGTTCTCTGCCCGGGAGGCTCTTTCCCTTAATAGTCTCTCTTCCCCGATGGCTGGCTCTCCATCATCTCCTTCACTTCTCAAATGTTGCCTTATCAGCAAACCCTTCCTCCCCACTCTCTTTAAAATAGCACAGTGATCGTCAGAGGGAAGGGGGTGGGGGGAGGTAGAAGAAGGTGAAGGAGGGCATCAGTGGTGATGGAAGGAGGACTGTCTTGGGATGGTGAACACACAATGCAACATGCAGATGACGTATTGTAGAATTGTACCCCTGAAACCTATATGATTGTATTAACCCATGTCCCCCCAGTAGATTCAATTTATAAAGAGAAAAAATGGCATTCTGTCCCTACCAGCATGCCTTATCTCCCTTTCCTGTTCTATTTTTCTCCGTCACATATCGCATTCTGCTGTATCTTTTCATTGTTTGTTCATTGTTTAGCTTCCTTCCCCAAAGTGTGATTTCCTTGAGGGCAAGAGCTTTTGTCTGTATTCTTCACTGCTCTATCCCCAGCGATACCCGGAACATACTAAGTCTCAATAAATATTTATTAAATGACTGGGTGAATGAATAAGTGAATGAATGCATGTAAACACGCTTCTCGCTTCCTTCACTTTTACCAGCAACCAACGGGCTCTTGCTAACTCCCTATACCACCGCCTTTTACTTACCCCTAACCAAATTCCAGGCCAAGCCAAAGCGGCGTTAGTGCTTGACACGGTTGTTTAGAAATGATAATCACAGGTCCTCTCTCAGCCTCCTCGTGAACTCCCAGGGGGCATGTCCCACAGTTTTTGTCTCTTTCTGCTTTAGCATCCCTACAGGCTTTGTCACAGCCTGAGGAGTTTGAAATTGTGTTCCTCCCTGAACAAAGCCATTTCTTACTTCCATCACTGACATAGCCCATTGTCGACGTTAAGGATATTAAAGCCTAAAACCTAAAGGCCTTTGAGTGAACTATCCAGTTTTTCAGTTTTAAGAGCCCTTGTGGCATATTTAGGTTTAATATGACTCTTAGAAAAATAAAAGGAAAAAAAAAGGTGGGGTCTGTTTATTCTCCATGATTCCTCTTTCTTGGGAATTCTTACATCAGATCAGAAAAACCTAAATTTCGTTTAGTTTACAAAATGAGCTGCCTCTTGAATAAATGGATTTATTATTCAAGATGCTAGTGAGCACATTTTATTATTCAATATCCCTGGAACAAAATATTTGAAATGTGGGATGAAATATTTTCCACGGCTTCACCACAACCAGGAAGACCGAAAAGAACATTTGCACGCGAATGTAAAACATTCATCAGGAGGCCTACCACACACGGAGGGAAGTGGATGCGTTTTTTATTGCTAATAAGTCTTATTCAATGTGTGGTTTGTGACCACTTTCTGTACTTATTCTGGAACTTTCCTAAGATCTCGGAGGCTGTACCCAAAGAAACTAGAACCTTCCAGAAGTGCTGAAAATGATGAAAAAGCTGTGAATGACCCAGTAGCCTAGACATCAGTTGGTTTCATTACATGGTTTGCTCAAGAGTTGCAGTTTACTATTTTTATAACCCAGGAGCTTCAAACACAGATAGCAGGCAAGGAAAACTGTTTTCAATTTTTAATTATCCTGCTCAATTCAAATTTCCTGGCTTATCTCTGAGTTCCCCTCATCCCCTCCCCGAGTTTATGAAGCGGAGGTTTGTCAAGGTCAAATTCCAAGGGGAAGTCATGTGTCTCACTCTTTGCCTCATAACATTTTCAATAAATGTAAGTCCTCAGGGTCTTAAAGGCAATGCAAGATATATTTTTCCAAGTTTACTTTCGAAAAAATTCCAGGGGTTTCATGTCTCACTGCTGTTAGAACTAAGTATGATGAAGGGGGAACAAAAGCTTGGAATAATAGACTCGTCAAGCTGGAAAAAACATCGCATTTCCCAGTGAACCCCTTCCTTTTATGAAGAAACCCAGGAAATGAAGTAGGTTTCCCAGTACCCAACAGCCCATTAGTCACAGCCCTGGAATTGGAACTGGGTCCCTGACTCCAGCCCTGTTTTTTTTTTTTTTTAATTGATTTTTAGAGAGAGAGAAATGGAAAGAAAGAGAAACAGAAACATTGATTTATTGTTCCACTTATTTATGTATTCATTGGTTGATACTTATATGTGCCCTGACCAGGGATTGAACCCGCAACCTTGCTGTATCGGGGACAGTGCTCTAGCCAATTGAACCACCTGGCCAGGGCAGCCCTGGGTTTTATCAGCACCTCCTTAAGCCGTAGTTTGCATGATTTACCTATAGCTGCCACAAGCCTGCAGCCTTCACCCTGTCAGGCACCAGGTCCCAGCCTTAGAAGCATCTTTATTTCCTAGCCTCTCCCCGACATTTCTTTTGTCACTGCCGTGATCCAGCCCCTCACTGTCTTGCCTGGACCCCTTCAGGGTCCTTCTGCCCTTCTGTCCTGCAACAGACCCCCTCCACATCAGCTTGTTCCCTGTGAGACTGAAAAGCCGCCCTGTGCAAAAGCAACACGGATCACATCCAGTTCTTGTTTCAAAACTTTATTGGCAAGAGCCAAATAAACAAACCAACCAAACGGAAACAGACTCATAGATAGAGAACAGACTCACGGTTGCCAAAAGGAGGGAGGTTGGGGGGCTGGGTAAATGGATTAAGAAGTACTAATTGGTAGTTCCAGGACAGTCACCAGGATGTGAAGTACAACATAGGGAATGCAGTCAATTATATTATAATAACATATGATATAATATATGGAGCCAGGTGGGTACTAGAAATATCGGGGGGTACTTTGTAAAGTATGTGATTGTCTAAACACTATGCTGAGCGCCTGAAACTAATACAAATGATAAAAACTTTTAATTGAAAAAAAAAACCTTCAGTGTCTTCCTGTTGTCTCTGAAATCAAACCCAAGCTCAGACACAAAGCCATCTGCCATTTTCTGGGGCCCCAGCCCCCTCATTCCATTCCCATAAAACTCTACATTAGTCCCAGGGAATATTTCACATCACTCTCCTCTGCCCAAAATGATCTTTGGCAATTTTCATCCACCGGCAATAAATTTTGTTTGAATAATATAGAGCAATAAAAATGAGTGAATTGCAGATAAGAGATCAACATGGGTACATTTTATAAACATAATTTTAAGAAGTCGTAGAATACATAGGTATGATTCCAATTCTATAAGACAGTCAGAATTAATTAATATATTGTATAAAGGTATAAAAATGCCTAGTTAACAACAGTGCAGCAAAACCAGGAAACAAAATTCAGCTCAGTGACTACTTCTGGCAGGTATGGAGCAGAATGTGATTGGAGAAGGCCCTCAGAGACCTCCCAGGTATGAGAATTCATTTTCTGACATGGTGGTTGGCAGTCCTGTTTTTTTATTATTGGTCTTTAAGCTGTGCACATAAGTTTTCAGGTACTCTCTTTATAATCTGTTTCACAACTGTTTAAAAATCTTGGGTAAAAATTAAATCTCGGGCATGGGTGATAGAAGCAATGGTTATTTTTTTCTGTAAAATAAACAATTTTCTTATGTAAATAGTAAGTCTCTCATTTGTAATTCCCTGCATCTCCTGGCTTTATTAAAAACACAGTTGTCCTTTCACTGTAAAATTTTTTGTGCTTTTCTCTTTGTGGGATTAAAAAGAAATAGAAACTCACAAGTTTACAGAAGCTTCTTTTTGAGGAGACTTTTCATCCCAGGCTAGTGAACCAACTACTCTCTCAGCATCCTTGGTTTTTGCTATTTTAGTGGTTTCCCCCCACAAAAAAAATTTTTTTTTTACCATCTATACCTCCATTAACAATGTTCTCAGAACAATGACTTTAGAACCTTTTAATTCTCATTATCTTCCCGGCTTAATTTTAATTCTCATATCCTACCTGCTCTTTTTAAAGAACTATTTGGTTCATTCCACTTTTAAACCTTACAAATTAAAGACAGATAATTTTAAAAATTGACTTTGTAAATGCAATGCTAATTTAGATTTACTTACATGTTTAACTTTTTCATTTTCCCTTTCTTTTTTTTTTTGCTCCCACACATCTCGCACCTCAGAGAAATCTTCCCAGGACCCTTTGACTTCCTGAGGTATCACTTATAAGATCTTTAAGGAGGGCCTCTTGCTGGTAAACACGAGTCATCTTTCTTCCATTGAAAATGTCTTTATTTTATACCAGTTTCTGAAAGAGCTTTTCTGGGTACACAATCCTAGGTTAATCACTATTTTCTCTTAGCAAGGTGCAGATACTAATCCGGTCTTTTCAAGAGCCCATTGTTGCCGTACAGAACTGCTCTGTCGGTCTGCTTTCACTTTATATTTAGGTTATCTGTCTTTTCTCCCCATCTACGTTTATGCTCTTCTCTTTGTCTTCAGTGTTTCACAATAAATTAGGGGTTCTTTTCATTTATTCTTCTGTGTATACATTGTTCTTCTAAAAATTTTTTAGCTGTTGCTTTTTCAGATATTGCCCCTCTATTATTCTATTTCCTTCTTCTGGAACATTAACTAGCTGTTTGTTAGATATCCCCGCTCTGTCTTCCAAAGCCCTTACCCTCTGTTTTATATTTTGGATTTCTTTTCATCTCCTTGCTGCATTCTGGGTAAGTTCTAGAATGTCTTCCATTCCACTGATTCTTTTCTGCTGTATCTAGTCTAATAACTGAACTTTTAAATTTCAACCCTGTTTTCATTTTAAAAATTCTATTTTGTTATTTTGCAGAGTGCCTAGGCATTTTGTAAATCTTTTGTTTCTTATTTTTATAATCTTCTTATTTCTTTAAACGCTTTAGACATAATTACTTTATCTACTGTGTTTGTTAGTTCTCTTATCCAAAGTCTTTGGGTTCTAAGTATTTTATGCTCTGCTTACTCTGTTTCCTTGTGTATTCGCTGATGGATGCTTGTGAGATAATATTTGATTGATTCCTATCCATGGGAATCTTGGAAGACTTCTCCAGAAGAACTTGTTTTCTCTTCTCCCCAAGCTCTAGTGTACACCACAGACCTACGGCTCTTCCAGGCCGATCCTAGAATTAACCTGAGATCCTCTGGCCAAGCTCCCCACTTTGCTGCTGGCCCAAATTTAGTCTTTTAACCACAGGTCTAATACTGAACTTTGCCCTCGAAAATGTCACCATTTGTAGTTGCTTACTGCTTATCTCTCCTTTCTCTGGTTAACTAATTTTTTTTTTTTTGGTGGGGAAAGCAAGGAATTTCAAAGGTTTCTTTAATTTCTTGTAAACCTTGCAATGTATTAAAAAGTATGGGCTTGTTTTGTTTTGTCCTGGTTTCTGTTGCGGTGGCTGTTTTAGCTTAACGCTTTTTTATACCATAGTTGATTCCACTGTACTGTTCTCTAAATATGTTCAATTTGCCCTTCTTTTTTCTCTCTGTAAAATAGAAGAGCAAGCTAGTTTCTTCTGCTTCCTTTTCAAGTATGAAAATATCTCATACATTTATTGGATTTTACCCAAGTGGGCTTAGTCCAGCACAGTGGGATTTCTCACCTACGTGGCACACGCCCTTTGACCACTAGGATAATCCTCGTGCGGGGCGCACTTCCTGGGAGGGCAACATCGACATGACCTAAGACCCGTTCACGTTGGATAAATATAACACAATAACATGGTTTAAAGCAATAGCTCTTTTAAACATTATGACTATCTATTTTTCCATCACAACCCACAGATATTCAGGCCTTAAACAATAAAATGTACAAAACTTTCTTGCCTACACTCCCTGCTGTAATTTTGCTTTCCAACATCACCTGGCAAACCCAAGTTGCAACTAAAAAGCAAAATTTTTTAAAAGGATTTTATTTATTTTATTTTTAGACAGAGGGGAAGGGAGGGAGAAAGAGAGGAAGAGAAACATCAGTATGTGGTTGCCTCTTGTGCGCCCCGTACTGGGGACCTGGCCCGCAAACCAGGCGTGTGCCCTGGCGGGAAATCAAACCGGTGACTGTTTGGTTCGCACGTGGGTGCTCAATCCACTGAGCCACACCAGCCAGAGCTAGAAAGCAAAATCTTAAGAGTTCAAACAATGCATTTGGCTTGAGGTTCAACAGATTCTTCTAAGGAAAAACAACAAGGCTTCTCTGATTGGCTGTGTATGTTGGATTTATTTAAGCTGCAGTAAGTCCTCTGGATCCTTTTGGTACAACCTAACCTTGAATAGAACAAATACTCAGGTCTGCTGCTCCCCTGAGTCGAGTTTGAGTGAACTTTCTGGAATGATTCTGGCGATAGTTTCCACCATGTTTGCCTCACATTTTCAGAGCCACTTACCATGTCCTTGTTCCCTAAGTATGGACTCTTTCTTACTCTCCATATCTGCTTAGAAACACACTAGTTCTTTTGTTTTGCTTTGGGTTTTGTTTTTGTTTATTTTTGTTTTTGGCATCACTTGGTAGTTTTAGCTGCTATTATGTCAAGAGCAGAAAAAGACTCCAGAGGTTTAATAGTGGCATGTTCAGGGCTGATCCTACGAAAGTTTTGGAGCAGTTCAGGTTTGTATTTTAAATTTCCCTTCCTTCCCTGGTATTTCTCTCCTGTTTATCCTACTAAGCTCCAATAACGTAGGAATTTGACTCCCCCGCCCCCACTAACCCCCCACCTCAAGTATGAAAGTCTCTTCCTGAGTAGTACACATGCTCCAGAAAGGTTTCTTATTCCTCTCAACCAAACCTTCAGTCTCTCAGCGAGGCTGGCCTTGAAGAAGCTTGGAAAGGAACTCACTTAGCAATGAATTCACACCAATGTGGGAATCATGGATAGCTTTTAGCTTCCTGGAAGTTTTCTCATTTTAAAACTGGGTGTCCTAACCCTAACAAACTCTCTCATTTTCAGAATATGTAGGGGAAATTTTTTTTTGCTTTTCCCCCACTTTTTTACATCCTTCCTTCTCCACTACCCTGTTACATAAAATTGGATGGATGGATGGGTGGGTGGATAGATGGATGGATCGATGATAGATGGATGGAGAATAGATAGATAGAGAGATAGAGAGATAGAGAGATAGATAGATAGATAGATAAACAGACAGATGATAGATAGGTAGATATAGAGGGATAAAAAAAGGAAAGGAACAGTGAAAATATTATGACTAGGTAAAGCAACAATACTATAATTTAGAACAAAGCTAAGAAAACGAGAAATAATCAGAAGACACTTAGGCATTAAAAATTACGGTAGGGGCTGGGAGATAGTTGTTGGGGCTGTTATAAGTTACCAAGACAGCGGGGTAGGCTAAAACGTGAATACTAGGTTATAAATAATTTTAGGTCCATTCTCTTCCCTTCCCTTAAAGTCTATTTGATCAGAAATCTGAAAACTGTATTTCTGCACTCCTGCCTCTACAACCTTTAGAATCAGAATGATATATCAGAGGTCCCTGAGGGGAAGGTGCTGGAATAAAAGCACATTATTCGCTAAATGGGGAGAAGCAAAAGTGAAATAAACTCATTCTTTAGAAATCACCACCTAACAGAGGAACTAGAGCAAGTTCAGCAAGGAATAATGTACTTTTGTTATGACAGGAAAAAAACTGAAGTGAGTAGAAATGTCCCTTGGTGGAAATTGATTAAATAAATTATAGCATGTCTTGTGAATGAATCCTATGCTTCCATTAGAAAGAACAATTTAGGGTGATGTGTACTGATATGGGAGATACTAAGGTAAAAGTGGTACCAGAAACGGGTGAGTCAAAACTTCAAAAAGAAGTTGCAGGGAGAGCAAAAGAGACAGAATACAACTCATTTTATGATATGGTATACATCCATAACACCTGATACAACAATATTTGTACATAAAAAGAAAGTTGTAGGTCAGTGATAGCCATGTAAAATATGCAAAAATTCTAGCATAAAATAAAAGATACTACATGATCAGGGGTCAAGTGTAGTGTTTTGTTTTTTTTTAAATCAGAATGAAAGGTGGGATTAACATTTGAAAATATAGTATAATTCATCCCATTAACAGATTAAAAGAGGAAAATGGCAAGATTATCTTGATAGCTGCAGGAAATATATACATCACATACTATAAATAAAAATCTGATATGCATTCATGCATGAAAGAAGTAGGAGAAAATGAAACTCTTATAAAATTAAGAATTTATGGGAATTCGTAAATCTAATAAAGGATGCGTACCAACAAAAGTAACAACAGAGAGCAACTCAATGGTAAAATATTCAAAGGAATTCTGTTAATCAAAAAAGATGACACAGAAAAGCTAGAGGCAGAGATGATCTTTTCCACAATGTGCTAAAGGCCCTTATAGCACTGTAATAAAAGAAATTAAATTTAAAGAAAGGTATTCACCCACCACGTATGTATTCAACTAATGTTTGGCAAGGTTACCATAAACACACAATTTGGAAAGGGTGCTGTCTTCAATAACTGGTAGGAGGAGAACTGGATATGCACACGCGAAAGAATGAAATTGGACCTCCACCTTACATGGCTCACAAGAATTATCACAAAATGGACCAAAGTTTTAAATATAGGACCTGAAACGGTAAAACTTCTGGAATAAAACAAGGGAAAAAGATCCTTGACATTGGTCTAGGCAATGATTTCTTGGCTAAGTCACCAAAGGCAAAGGCAACAAAAACTAAAATAAACACACGGGTGTATACTAACAAGTTCTGCGCGGCAAAGAAAACAATAAATACATCGAAAAGGCGGCCTACAGGATGGAAGGGAATAGTCACTTCCACATATATCCGACAGGGAACTAATATACTTTTTGACCTATATATGTTATCAGGAGCACTTTACGATTAAAATTAAATACTAAGTCAATCCATTTTGGAAAGCAAAGTAAGGCATTTGTGGCTTTGCTGTGGGATATGAAATTCACATAAACATAACAGCAGAAGAGAAAGAACAAACATGCCAATATATCCCCATGCTGCGTTACATAATTTATACTTCACTATTAGGTTCTACATATTTAAATGCTTTGAATATGCTGCCTTACAGGGGAAAATATATGCTGATGTTAACTCTTAATCTTGTAATTCCACCCTGATTCTTCCTGAGAAGACAGCTGGTTCAAGGAACCTGTTTAAACTTCTTACTGTGCACAACATGTTTTCTCCCTTGCTCATGTTGTTAACTTCCAGCAAAATCATCAGATGTCTTGACAAGGTACAAGGAAGTTGACTGCAGCACCAAAACCTTCAGCTCATCCAAGTCTTCCAAGGTCATCTTAATGCCAAGTGGGGGAATTGGTCATTTAAAGTTCTCCTTGAACACCTCTGCAGACTAGTATGGTAGTCCCCCAGTTTTGACCTTGAACCAATGTTTATGAGAGAGAACAATGCTTTCTGTTATCCATAATAGCTCCCTTTTGGACTTAATACATATTTTAATGAGTATGTTAACGATGTGCCAAAGACTGTGCTAGACACCAAGAAACTGGCAGCAAGCGGCCATGGTCCCTGTCTTCCCCAGTGGAGGGACCCACTCAGTCCTCTGACTCTGGGGTCATCAACTGAAATGCCTGCAGGGCCATGCAGATGGTACAGGCCCAGCGGCTGGGGAGCAAGGAGAGAGGCTGCAGAGACAATAGCCCGGTAGGCACTGCGTCTGGGAACTGCCTTCATTCACCTCCACCAAAGTGTTTCTACGCTAGGCTGTGATATCCGTGTCTCCGAATCTCTAATTTTTCAAAGGGAACCATGCATTCATATTTTAAAAGAAATATCTCCATTCTTTTAAAAAAGCAAGTTATTCAGCTTTTTATTAACTATATTGTACAACTCAACACAATGACTTTTAGGGGCAGCCAAGCCCTATGGGCTGGGAATTTGCAACCTTTGCTTTGTTTGGTTTTGTGGTTTTTTTCCCAGACAACTTGATAGATCTTTCCCGGTGAAATCCCAACAACCCCTCCAAAGTAAGCTGGGTTAAAGTCCCAGGACTTTTTAAAGTCCCTGCAGGTAGAGTTCCCAGAGGCAACGAGTTCATGTAGCTACCTCTACCTCTTCCTCATTTCAAAGTGCCAGGTGCCCGTGCACGCGTGCCCGGGCACACACAGAGTCCTTTCCTTGTTGACAAGTTCCTGCGTGACCCCGCCATTGCCCTGGCCTGGACTTTTGACCCTCTGTTTATTCACACTTTGCCCTGCGGGCAAAGAAGCCATGGTAGCTCTCAGCTCATAGCTTTGCATGAGATAATTTTCTGCCTGGAAGTTTTCTTCTTTCTGGGACCTCATTAATTCCTACCCGTCATTCAGTCTGCGGTTCAAATGGCCACTCATTAAGAGAGCTTTTCCCAGCTCCCAGCAATCTCAGCGGCACAGCAGGGGGTCTCTGGGTCAGAGGGCAGTGGCAGCTGCATACTCTGTCTTATCAGTGGGCAGCAGATGCTGCCCGAGGTTTCACGGGGTGTGCAAACAGGCAGACTCTAAGCGTCTAAAAACCTGCTCGTTTGGTCTATTTTTAAAACAATTGGTTGTATAAACCTTTGAGTTTAGCACCAGAGAGCTTTTGAGCTAATGGGCCTACAGCAAAGAAATAAGCAACCTAGGGGCATCATTGGCTCATTTACATATAACACGAGGCAGGAGCCTCCATCCTGCGGATGGGCTTCTTAATGCTTGCTGGGGCTGAAAGGTTTAAACGTATTTCTATGTAAATGATACACAAAGGGTCCAGATTCCTGACAATCTCTCTGTTGAGTCACTTACCCCATGACAACCACAGGTAGCCAAATGGATAAGGGTCACAGAAAGATGTGAGATTCCAAAGCCAAAGTCCATTCAGACTACTTTGCAAAATAGCTTTATCTCGTCTAGTCCAAACCCTTCATTTTACAGTTTATTCCAGACAGATCACCAGGGGAGATACTACTAAAAGCAGAAAGTGGTTCCAAAGAGAAAGGGCACGCTTTGGAATGTTCCAGACCAATTGTGGAGGAGAGCACTACCCTTTCCAGACCTTTAAAGTAAAGCAGACTAGAAAAATTCTAGTCCTAATAATAAGGAGAAAAAGAATAATAAGGAGAAGAGAATTATAAATACAGAGTCATAGGCTGCCTTAAAAACTAAAGTGAAACAATTGAGTTTTCCAACTTACAAGGAAAATAATTTAGACAGACAGGATAGGTAGGAAAGTAGACAGACAGACGGACATAGACCCTGCTGCATACCAAGGACTATTTTTCCCGTTTGCATTAGTCCAGTTTTATTGTTTTCTTACTATCTTAGCTCAGACTACTAGAACAGAACACCACAGGCTGAGTGGCTTAAACAACAGAAATTGATTTTTCACAGTTCTGGAGGCCGAGAGGTCAAAGTTCAGGGTTCCAGCATGGGCGGGGTCCGCTGGGAGCTTTCCGCTGATTTGCCGATGACTGTCCTCTCGCTATATCCTTTTATAAGGAGATGAGCACTAATTTCATCATGCCAGCTCCACCCTCACGACCGAATTACCTCCCAAAGACCCCACCTCCAAATACCATTGCATTAAGGATTAGGGCTTCAGTACCCGAATTTGGGGAGAACACAAACATTCAGCCCATCATGTCACAGGTGGGCACAGGTAACCAGGTTCTTGGTGCTCACGGACAAAGAATTGAACTGAACACACAGCAACGTTATAGCAGAAAGAGAGAGAGAGTAGATTTATTAAGCAATAGTACACCCCACAGAACATGGGAGCGGGCCAACTCCAAGCAGAAATTGCTCCCCCACCCAGGGGCTGGAGGGCTTCTACTCTTACAGGGTGGATATATCCTGGTTAGTCTTGGTGGGCTTTTATTGCACATGTACAAGTAGTTATATTACTTTAAAGCTACTGCGCATGTGGTCTTCCATGATATTCTCTGGCTGGCCACCAGGGAAGGGGGTCCTACAATGCTAATTTATTATAATGTTATTATAATGACGCAGGGGTCACGGAGCATCTTCTGCACAGGTGCATTCATGATTCCTGTATTGACGTCCTCAGCCCTGGGGCACTCTGAAGTTTCCCCCTTCCTGACTGTCTCCTGCCTCAGTAGCACTTACCCAATGTCTAAACCCAAACATTGCCCCTACAGGAATCCCCACAAGAAAAACATGGCATCACCAGGAAGCAGTGATTAGAGTTTAGGGTTTGTCTGAGGGGTAGCTGAGACCCACAGTCTGAAACATTCTTCCTGAAGGTGGCCACCAGTCCTGGCCCACGGGCGATCTCTGGGATTTCCTAAGCAGCAGTTCTCAAGATGTAATGCGTGCCAGGGTCTTGCAGGGAGCTTGTTACACATTTCGTCCCTCAGGCTCATGACCCTGATGAGGGGGTTTGAGAACCCTACCTCGAGAAACACCGTCCTAAAGCACTGCTCAGACAGCCCTGCCCTTCACCATCACGTGGTCATGTGATCACACTCAGGAGCCCACGCCAGTCATCTCTAAAGGAAGAATCTCACGGATGAAACCAAGGTCGCTCCTCACATGAAGTGTGCTATGAGAGAAAAATGTTGCACCCGACCCAACAGCCACGTGACGGTGGGTACGAATGCCTGGTGTTTCACTCCATGTCACCAGAGTACCACTGGCTGAGCTCTGCTCAGTGAACATCTTGTTGCTATAGGATGCTTACAAGTCATTGCTGACCTAGAAGAGTCTAAACTCTCTCTCTCAAGATGAGATAATAAGGATGAGAAAAGTATTTTACTTTTGCCTTAGAAACCTTCCATTCAAATTCCTTAAGATGGAGAGAAATAATCCAGTAAAAGGCAAATCAAAGACCATGGCCACACTTTGCCTTTATCTCCTACCTATTGTACAGGTATTGACTGTATCCTACCCTATTCCACTCTCTGGGAGGTGGTGATTCTGTAAGATCATTTTGATGGCAATTATAATAATAAGAAGAATGCATTATTAGTTGCCAAATGATGTTTCTCTTATGCATCAAACTAAGCCGTGTGGTCATGCATTGCTTACAGGCATCTATACAAACGGAGGGGAAGGTACTATTTCTGCAGGTGAGGTATGGCGCAATTCATAACCATATTTGCAGACTCTCCTTGTATTCTTCTTCCCGGAGCTAGGTCTTTAGGCTCCTCTCCTCAAGAAGCCAAAGACTTCATTTTAAAACTGTAAATCTGAGCCCCGGACAGGTAGTTCAGTTGGGTAGAGCATCATCCCAATACGCCAATGTTGAGGGTTCGATCCCCAGTCAGGGCACGTACAAGAATCAACCAGTGAATGTATAAATAAGTGGAATAACGAATCAATGTTTCTCTCTCTCCCTTCCTCTCTCTAAAATCCATAAATTAAAAAAATTTCAAAATAAAACTGTAAACCTGGCACCCTTTTCCTTCATTAAAAACATTGAGGATATACAAGCATTAAAAAATAGTAATACCAAATACTTGCTTTCTTGCCTAATTTTTTACAACTTTTTCTTTAAACTAGGAGAACAAAATTAAACAATGGTGGAAGAGAAGAGAAACTAGGCAGACATTTATTAAACGTGATCAGGAACACTTCAGGATCGGGAAAAACAGACCTGTATTTAGAGTTGGTTAGCCGGATCATAAAAGGAAAAGTAAGAATCAGATGGTTCTTTAACCATCTCATGTTGGTTTGTGTTTCACTACAATTTTCACTCATCATCTCTTTTCTAAGGTGCACTTCACTAAATAATGTTATATTAATTAGGCACAAGTGGTAGCCCAGAGAGTGAATTTCCATTTCCTCATTATCTCCCGTGGGCAGTAACTCATCAGTCCCAACATATCATTAGCTTCATCCTTTTAGCAAATCAGTTCTGGCTGATAGCTGATAATTGGGTAAATGGGATGTTCTCTGACACACAGCCCTGGGAGTGATGAGAAAATAACAGGTCTCTTCTTTTGGCAGAAGAATAATTAGCAATAGGGAGTTGCCCAAGTTCAATTATTTAATGATTTGCCAACACAGTGCGCGACCCATGAGAACAGAGAGCCCCGTTTCGGATTGTTTTGAATCAAAATGAATCAGCAAATCCAAACAAAAGACACCCGGTAGCTGTCTCTTCCTGCCTTTCATCCAATCTCAAGGCATTTACTGATTGAAAAAACCAAAACCAAAACAAATGACCTAACCGAGAGGGCAGTAAAGAAACATTTCTTCTGTTTGAAGAGCTGGATCTTTAGGCAATATCTTAGGACTTTATAATAAAGTTTGACAACTTCGCAGATTAATTATTCATCCCCCAAATATTGTTTCAATAAAGTCCACTCTGTAAACACTAGAGCAAGGGGCGCACCATCTGGAATAGCTGGAAAATTTCAGGGGTGCATTAATTGGTAAAGAAGTTGATTTCCCCTGTCCTTTTCCCAGTTAAGAGTATTCCCTCCAAGGTCAGGAGATCCAGCTTCGTGGGATGCAAGAGCTGATCACAGAACTGGGACCCCGCTGAGGTCTCTCCAAGTTTCTAGTCACTGACCAGTTTTGGATCGTTAGAACCAGTTGTAGAATTTGGCTTGGTATCACCCCGGCAAGGGCTGCTGAGTCAGGTTCTGTTTTCATATTTGTAAGAGGAAAAAAATTAGAGCTCAAATACATGGCTCTCAATAAAAGCATAGATAAGTTATTGCATACCCATGTTATAAAATACTCTGTTAAACTGAACTAGATTCACATGTACCAACATGAATCAATATCTGAGAGAGAATGTTTGGGAAAGGAATGAAACTGCAGAATATTGCATGTAGCATATTATATGTGTTATTGTTAAAAATAGTGATATATTGTGTTTATGTATGTGTGTATTTGTGTATAGTAAAATTTAAAAAAATATGGACTGAACAAACACTAAATTCATAATTATGTCTAACTTTGGGGAGGGTGGGAAAGACATGGAACTGGGAAAGAAAACTCAAAAAGCTTTGAAGCAAATGCTAATATTTGTTTGGGTTGATTCGTTGTATGTTTCTGTATAGTGCACATGTTTTTAAAATAAAATAATCATTCCACTTCTCTTGAACAAAAGCACAAACAATGATCCAAAGACAACTTTTTCTAAAACCACAGCTTGTTCTGTTTGCATTATAAACAAAACACTGGGATTAACTTTGTGCCCTTTACCTAAAACCACAAATAAAGGAAATTCTAAGTAGAAGGATAACCTCCTTCTTCTGGTACTATATTCTAGCTCAGTCAGACTCTGTCATTTTCCTCAGCTTCTGTGATTTCCAGTGGCTGCGCTTGATTTTATGATTATCTCTCTTTTTAAAAGGTGCCGTCATTATTGAGAAAAGAAAGGAAATCCAAGTGATGCAAAACCAGGTCAAATTCAGCTCCCTGCCCCAACTCTGGTAAGGACAAGTGAGCTTGGTATGTCATATTTCAACTCAAGGTTTCAGATTTATAGATGTTCACGTTCCCTTCCCAAGAACACCTTGCTTTATCCATCAAAATCTGGTGGCAGGTTAACAGAGTGTGAACGGCCTATAACAAGCAGAATTTGAGCTATGAACTAGATGCACAAGCAAGAAATAGATTGCTAAATTGTGAAAAACTTTCAAATGACCTGATGTGCTACTCAGTGCAGCACTGTTGAGAAAGATGCCTCATTGTTGGCTCAACTCCCCTCTTGTTTTTCAGAGAGAACACTTTGCCCATTGTGCTTATGGGCCCATCTGCATTTACTTGTCCCTCAGAGGTCAATATATTCAAGCAGAAACGTCGGATAAATGTTAGACAAAACACTTCTGAAATGCTTTTGATGTCTCTTCCTATGAATGAGCATGTCACAGCTAATCATGTCTCACTATGAAACCTACACATTATGGGGTTTTGTTTTGTTTTGTTTTGTTTTTTTACCTATTTCAGATTAACTTTCCCAAGTGGTAGTGAGAATTAGGATTAATTCAATTCCACTCAACCAGTACTTAGAAGTCTGCTACAAACCAACAACATGCTAGATATTCTTCAGGCAGAGAAAAAGAAAGATACTGTAGTTCCCATCACCCCCGTTTCTGAACCAGGGCCCCAACACAAGGCTCAAAGAGGGGCTTAGGTTGCACAACTTTGGGAATGAGAACAAAGCTGAGGAAGAGAGTCCTGCCAGCAGGCACTGACCCTGGAGGGAGGTGCTGTTATCTGACCCTGAAAGCTCAATTTCACTTGGTAAGTGAAGGCAGCAGCGCGGTGCCTGAAAAGCTTTGATTCTGGAACTAACCTTGATTGCTGGTTAGACACGACTGGGAGCCTTGTCTGTGGTCTTACACAGGGATGAGCCTGACAGGTCCCGAGATACTGTGAACCTATATTCATGGGCCCATCTATAAAGTTTAGTGAATCATGGCATATATTCCATGAACTGTGATTTTAGATGTTCAATCTGAAGCCAATAACTCAAGAAAGCCAGTCAGTAGGAAACAATAAGAAAATCAGTGTTGAGCTTGGCACACATGAGTAGGTAACTGTGGAACACCCAGGTGGAGTTGCCCATAAATGGTTGGGTATCTCTGTGTGGAGGTGAGGAGGAAGCCTTAACCAGAAGTACTAATTTGGGAATTGTCATCTTGGCTGAAGGCTTGGACATGGATGAGAAGAGAGCTGAGCTGGACTCCTTGGAACCATTCACAATCTTGGGGGAGGAGAACAAAGAAGAGGCCGTGAAAAGGGGTAGGAAATAGGTAGCAATTTATTTTTTCTTTTTCTTTCTTTTTTAAAATGTATTTTTAATTTTTTATTTATTGACTTTAGAGAGAGAGAGAGAGTGAGAGGGGGAGAAAGAGAGAGAGAGAAGGAGAGAGAGAAAGAGAAACATCAATTTGTTGTTCCATTTATTTCTGCATTCACTGATTGATTTTTGTATGTGCCCTGACCAGGGCTTGAACTTGCAACCTTGGCATATCAGGATGATGCTCTAACCAACTGAGCCACCTGTCCAGGGCTACAAGTAGCAATTTCAGTGTGGGAAAACCACGAGAGGCTTCCTTATTTAAAGATGGTGGGGTAGATCACCCAAAAAGGTTTTTGTTACAAAACACTTGGATCAGCTGTATAATATACAATGAAAACATTTTTAATGCATAGCTGAGCTTTTAGTAAATTAATTAAAATGAGAGGGGGAAGCAAATAACAATGGCTCTCTGCTGTGAAGACTTTTTTTTTTTTAACCTTAGAATATTTTTGTTGATTTCAGCTTGGATGTTAACTGATCCATGGAGATAGAGTTAAAACTAAGATTCTTGCATGAGGCTAAATTTTATATATATTTTTATATGAGTTTGAAATTTTCCACACACACACACATACATGCACACACAGTTTTTAATTAAAAAAAGAAACGGTCACCAAGGGTGAACCTTAATGTAAATCATGAACACTGGTGTTTGGATGTTAAGGTCATCAACTGTAATAAATGTATCACTCTGGCAAGGGGCTTTGATGGTGGGGAAGACTGCAGGAGGAAGGGCTACAGGGGAACTCCGTAAGTTCTGCTCAGTTTTTCTGTAAACCTAAAACTGCTCTAAAGCCTATTAGAGGAAGAGAAATGGGGTTCTGGGTTTCCTGGCAGAAGTAGATTCAAAACCTCTCTGGAGGACAATCCAGGCAGTACAGAATTCCTGCAATTTACTCACAATCACATAATTACGTAAACGAAGGAACCAGCCTGCTAGACAATTAACAGACACAACATCCAGTGAGATCAGAGCTTCAGAACTTTAAAAAAAATAATATAACTACTTACCATAGTATAGGGAGTTTCATATTATTAAAAATAGGAAAACAAACCATAAGAAAGAAATGATTTGCTCGTTATTGAAAAAATGTATGTTTTAAAAGAAATGACTGAAACTTCAGAAATAAAAACTAGGTAAAAAAGAAAAAGAAACTTTCAATGACTTAAAAAGCAGATTAGACACAGCCAAAAAGATAATCCTTCTATCTCAAGAGAGATCTGTAGAAATTATCCAGAAAATAACATGGGGAAACAAAGACATAAACTGTGGAAAGGGAGAATAACAGTGAAAACTCATATAAACTGCAGAGAGGAGCGGAACTTGGTACAAGCAATTTGAAAAACAATTCGGCAACATCTAGTAAAATTGATGACGTGCCCACTCTACTACTCAAAGTTTGCCTTCTAAAATCCGCCTGTTGGTGCAGGGAGCTGCCTCATCAGAGAGTAAATAGATAACCTCCTGGGGGTGGGGGCGGGGCATGGATCAAGGCCAAGGCCCCTGGCCCAAGTTTGGGACAACTTGAATGACCGTACCAGCTGCGGAGCCGAGGCTTTTTTCGTAACTACATGTCAGTGTAATGTTTCCCTCTACCCAATCCTGTTTCGTTCAATCCCTTACAGTCGTTATTCCAAAGAGCTCTGCCCCGTAGCATCCTGTGTATGTAAATTGCAGAATCTCCTTCCTTAAGAAAATTTTGCGGTTATAAGAAAAATAATCAAAAGTTTGACTTTGAACACAGTAAATCTGAGATATCTTGTTATACATCCAAGGAAACGGGTCTACTATGTTGTTGGATATATGAGTCTGGAGTTCAGGGAAAAGTCTGGGCTAGAGATAGAAATTGAGGCTCAATCCGTACACAAATGAAATTTAAAGCCACGAGACTGGATGAGCTCAATAAGGTAATTAGAGAAGAGAAACGAAATACAAGGACTGAGCCCTAGACACAAAGATAGATTTGTAACCATCAACAAGCAACTGTCTTTTGCTAACTATACTCATTGCCCAAAATAGTAAGTACCTATTGAGTAGGTACTCAAAAAATATTTGGTGAATGAGTGATTATTGGGCTTCTGTGCAAATTTGTATTTGAAGATAATGCTTTGATTGCTTTTTTTGGAAAACCACTGTACTTAGGAATTAGATATCAAGAGAAACCCTAGTTTTATTCGATGTCTGATTTAATAAAATTTCACTATTATAGTAATTAGAACTAAAATAAGTTAAAAAAATAATAACTCCATGCAACTAAAGAACTAGATCAAAATAAGGAATGCGTAATATTGCCAAATGTCACAAAGAGTTCGAAAAGACTGGAAAACATTCCCTTGAATTATGTAAGTGGCAGGTCACCAGGCGGGGTCAATCCGCTAGGCCGTGGAGCCGGACACACAGCCAGGGCTTGTTATCTGTCTGTCGCAACGTTTCTCCGGTGTAATGCTCATCGCGCTTCCTAATTCCACCCCTCGAGCGAGCGTCGGGCAGCATTTCCTAATGTCCAAGTGGCCGCCCGAACCCTGCACTGGGCCCTGGACAAAAGCGCTCTTGCGCAGGCGGACGGAGGATCATCGTAAAGGCTACAGATCGACGAGAGTCCTGCGTCTCTGTCGCTTAGTGATACAAATATCTATGTAGCTAAGACCAGAAATGCACCGATTTCACAACGAGGTGCCAGGAGGGACTGTGAGGGACGAGCGTTCAAACACGTGGCTTCGCAGAGTCTCTCAAAGCCAGAGACGTGCTCAGGCAGCAGAGCCTGCTGACGACACCCTGCGGGAATCGGCCACTCCAGGCCTGCAGAGGTGGCTCCTTTCATCGTCCCACATCGTTTAGGATTGGCAATTGCTTGATTATATACGGAGTTCAGAAGAATCGCTTCCCCTGCTCATAATTCTGAAGCGAACCTGTGCGGACATGTTTGTGCTGGATAGAAATTTCATTACAAGTTTATGACTCTCTGCTGTGTGCTTAGGGCCACCAGTCCTTAACCGGCTCAGATGTGGAGGCAGAACTGAGTTCTGGATCCTGCCTCACCCCCTAGAGCTTATAAAAGGGCTATATCCGGATTCCATCATCGGTCAGCACCAACCACGTTAGGTC
This sequence comes from Mormoops blainvillei, assembly GCA_004026545.1. Classification (NCBI taxonomy): domain Eukaryota; kingdom Metazoa; phylum Chordata; class Mammalia; order Chiroptera; family Mormoopidae; genus Mormoops; species Mormoops blainvillei. Next base: position 39,479 of record PVJD01009714.1, read on the forward strand.
TCACCCAAAAGGGCACCCACAGATCTGCAGAAGGGGAACTACATGCCTCTCTTATTATACACATAAATATATACACAGGGTCCAGAACAAGTAACACCCCTTTTTTATTACAAAATCATAAGTACGTCGTTCTGTAATATAACAATGTCACACTCAAGCACACCATGTGACATTTTACGTGAAATGTTCAAATTAAAACTATAAATTATTACATCCATATTATTACCCTACCCACCACACTCAAGCGGGCCTTACTTCTGCAGGACTCTGAATATTAACAACTTAAATATTTATAAACAGACACACACATGCACCCCCCCACCCCAACAGAAATAAAAAGCAAAACATCCGAGCCCAATTAAGCGTTATTAAAACCCGGCTTTGCCCTCCCAGTTTCTTGCCTAGAAGCCATGTTACATTTTTGAACTCTAATGGAAATTTGGTTAAATTCACAATTAGACTGTTTTTAAGCCTCCCGATTTTTATTTGTTTTAAAGCTGATTACATGCTTCTTGAGATGCCTACTATTCTCAGAAAAGATAGATTAAATTATTTCTTCTTTTATGGAAATATTTACTAAACACTGACTGTCTTCATGAGGTGCATTCCTGGCATTTTAAGAGCATTTCAGACATGAGGATGTTGGTCTCTTTTTACAGCTGGCAACGCCTCCACACAGAGTCATCGAGATAAGGTTGGCTCAGCTCCTGCGGCAGTTCCTTGACTAAAATCCTTGGGAAAAAATCAGGTGGGGTTCCAGACTTTGTCTATCAGAGACTGTCCGGTTGCCGTAGATGAAGTCCCAGCCTTAAGGATACCAAGACATCTCATTCTCTAACGTTCCACACCACTTTTGCTTTCTGGGTTGAGGAATGAACAGCATGCCTGCCATTTAGAAAGGTACGAGGTGGATAAAGATAGACAGGGATGGAAATCTAGATTAATTTTAGACGCAGATAGGTAGGCACAGAAAAAGAAGGGAAAAAAATGGAGAGCACAATATTAATCACTGTATGATCGCTGGGGTATCCCTGAATGTTGTGATCAATTTGCGTTTTCTCCCTTTTTCTGTTTTTACATATTTTTCATAAATGCTTTCACAATCAAAATGATTAAGCTGCCTTTTCTTTACTTTCCTGAACAATCCAGTCCTCAAGCTGTTGGTGAAGGTAGAGCATGACAGGCTGGTAGGGGAGGGATGGGCCATTGTGCCTCCGCGTGGGGCAGCAAAGCCCACCTAGGGTGCGGAGGGCCTCACAGAGGAAGGGTGCCCAGCGTGGGGTCCCGGTACCCGAGCAAGGGCAAGAACTGTCCATGAGGCGGGGTGGTGTGATATGAGGGGTCAGAGTTGCTCCAAGAGGGAAGGGCTCCTTTGCAGAGGACAGCCTAGTACTGGGAGCCAGGGCCCAGTGGGTGAGGGGCTTATCCCCACTAGGGGGCCGGGAGACCAAGCCGGGTTAGGAAAATGTCCTCACAAAGGGGCAGCCTGGGGGCAATGTTGGAGTCTGGGCAGAAGGAGCGAAGCACTCGCGCATGGGTATTAAAGACCTGGTCCTGTGCGTCAAAGGCCAAGGAGAGGAGGAGAGGGTTTCCGTGGGAGGGAGGGTGGGAGCAGGAGTTGGCAACACAAAATTGGGTGTCCTAAACCAAGTGGGGGGAGGGAGGCTCAAAGTAAGTAATTCCATTTTCCCCTGTAAAGCGTACAATGTCTTGACAATGCTGATATCTCAGCGTCTAGAAGGTATCTCCAAAAAAAAAAGAAAGGAAATAGATCTAGCTAATGCCAGTATGACATTGGTGCCACTGGAAAAAAGAAAAAAGAAAACCTGTGTCATAAACTTTTTTTGAAGTTGTTTGAAAAAAGTCTGCCACTTTTCATCCGGTGTCATCGGTCACAGTCTCCGCCTCGTCTCCTGGGTTTCAAGCAGCCTCTGCAGCTGTGTCTATGTGATGAAGCTTGTCGAGCTCGGTAATATGTACTCTTGGCATCCACGCTCAGGCGGAACAAAGGCGATTCTGATGCCTGATTCACCACCCCACAGGAGTCAGGCTTTGGCAAATGATAAAAATTCAGCAAATATAAGACCAGCAGGCCATCCCATCAGGATCCTCATGTCCACAGTGGATACTAATAATTAGTCAAACACTTCTTCCCACTGGGAACCAATGCCTCAGAATCTTTTTCAACACAGGACTGCAATTTTCCATTACCAGTCCATAGAAGTTGGTACAAAAGATGACATTTATTTGCCAACCTTGATATAAAAATAATTGAAGTTCCTGCTTAATGTGAATTACAGCTTACATTTAGGAAAAGAAAGTACAGGTAGTTTTGTCTCCATTTTATAAATAAAATGCTACAGCTTAAAGGAGTAATTCACATGGTCAGGGCCCCACAGTGCTGGGATTTTGAGCTGTTTGGCTTGGAAGACTAGGTCCTTAGCCCTGAGTAAAACTGTTCCTCCACCTCAGGCAAAAATGCAGTGAAGAGAAGGGACATTTCAGAGAAGGCAAATGCAGGTGACAGTTGGGGGTTTAAAACTCCATTGCTGACAAAATCGAGCAGTTCCTTGGCAAGGTTTTTTTTTTTTTTTTTGGTCACTGTAAAGTAAATATTAATTCATGTGAGCCTGTCAGTTGAGCAAAAGAGAATGATAAACACTGTCTTCAGGAAGGAAAATATTTTCATGGGTGATGGGAAGGATTTGCAGCTAATTCCATCATCTGAAAGGTAGCGAAAAACACAAACTTTGGCCTCACAGCAACATTTTACCCAGGAGGCAGCCCTGAGCTCCCAGGGCTATGGGAGAAGGAGATAGCACTGGCTCTTCAAGGGGTTTATCACCAGACAGAGCAATCACACAGAGAGCGACGTGAAAATAAAACCATGTGTTAAGTAGAGCAAAGGAGTAAGTATCACCATAAGCCTAATTCAAGTTCTCAAGGATGCAAACCAAAGGCATGCTGGGAGACGCCATGATTCCAACAAGAGTGGCGTTTGAGCCAGATTATGTTATAGGACAGATTTAAATAGGGATTACAGCGATAAAGAGGGGGGCGGCAGGGCGGAGCGAAAGCATGGAGAAGGGAGTGGGCCCCTGGGATGGCCAGCAGTCCAAGAAGAAGGGCTGCAGCAGCGGGCCACGAGAGGCAACACGGGAGAATAACAAGGGGGAAGTGGAACAGTAGAGAATGAAGAAGAGGAGGGACAGAGCTGCTGTGGCTCTCACGCAGCCGTAGGTTAAAGACGAGTTGGGCAGAGTAAGGACTGAGGAGCATCCGGGCTGTTTTAAGATTCTGGAAATTCTGTACATCTGTCAAGAATGTTGGAAGTACTTAGCAAACATTAACTCATTTAGTCCTCAGCATAGTTCCGTGTGATAAGATAGGAAGTATTAACCCCATTTTACACATCAGGAAATTGAAATGGAGAGAGTTTCGCTTGTCCCAGTTGCACAGGTGGGCTGTGGTGGGGCAGGAGTTGACTCTAGCAGGAGGGACCAGAACACAACGGTTCAACGACTCTCTTGTGTGTTGCCATTTTGATATTTTATGCAGTAGACACAGGAAGGACAAAATCGTTGCATCCCAAAGGGTTATATTTGCACACACGACAGCATGGAAAATTTTTTATGATTTAAAACCATCTATCAAAACAGAAGAAAATCTGTTAGGAGCTGAATTGTGTCCTCACCGCTCCCCAAAATCATATGTTAAAATCCTAACCCCAGTACCTCAGGATGTGGCTGTATTAGGAGAGATGGTCTTCAGAGAACTAGTTCAGTTAAAATAAGTTGTTTTTTTGTTTTTTTTTTATGGCAGGCTCTTATCCAATATGACTTCTGTCCGAAAGAAGAGGAGATTCAGACAGACATGCGCTGAAGGAAGGGCATGTGAAAACGCAGAGAGAAGACAACCATCTACAAACCAAGGAGAGATGACTCTGAAGAAACCGACACTGCTGATCCCTTGATCTTAGGCTTCCAGCCTCCAGAACTGTAAGAAAATTAATTTCTGTCATTTAAGCCACCAAGGCAGTGGGACTTTGTTATTGCAGCCTGTGCAGGCTAGCAATAGTATCTTACTATCTAAACTGCTAATTGCTGTGATTTGAGCTGACCGCAAAAGGATCTCTGAAAAAGCTATCCAGTGATACATAATACAGATTCAGAGGTATTTGAGTTAATAGAAGAATTGCTTCTCCTCTTTTGCTTACGTGAACTAGGACAGTAATAGCACAGAGGCAGGCAGAAGATGAATGGGATTTAATTGCTGTAAGAATGCTACATTGTTTGGGAAGTGGTAAAAGTGGTCATTGAATTTTCGTAAAATTAAGTCAGACGTGCATATTGTAATCTACAGACACACACACACTAAGGAACTTGTATCCAGAACTCCCACAGTGTAAAGAGAAAAAGACAATCCAAGTTTTAAAAATGAGCTAAGGACTTAGGCACTTCCCAAAAGAGGATAAACAAAGGTCAAATAGGCATATAAAAAGTTGCTCAACACCAGTCCATATGAGGAAGATACAAACCAAAACCACAATGATATAAGGCACGCCCTTAAATATTGCTGTCAGTTGGGGAGATTAGTTCAGCCATTTGGAAAAATTGGAATTATTTTGCACTAGCTACCAAAGCTAGTCATGTGACTCATTACTAGATGTATACCTGGAAAAACAATGGGTATGTCCATCAAGACAATGTTCATGAAGCTTAATTTATAAAAGCAAACTAATTGGAACAACCCAAGTATCCATCAACAGGAAAATGGATAAATGTGATGCTTCAAAACTGTCCTGAATTGAACAAAAAGCACTAGATATGTGTTCTCCAACATCCGCCAGTCATTGGTGTTACCCTCCAAAGGGCTGTGACCACAGCCAAGTGGCTCTTTTCAGCCAACGGCAATTCCCTGAGCGAGACTCAGCTGAGAGTTGTCAACCGCCAAATGTCCTGTCACCCGGGAAAGTAAGCTTCTGTCCTGAAGGAGAAATAAGAACTTCCGGGCAGAGGACCGCAGCATCCACTGTTCCCTACCAGGTCGGAGTTCACGAAGGGAGGTTCTCTGCCTCCGGGATGTTCCCAGAAATCCCTGGAAATTTGTCAAGTTGTTTGCAGTTGTGAAGCAAAAAACTATAAACCAAGTTTATTATATATATAGTTTACATTGGAAATAAAAAAATAATTATTCCTTTAACGAAAACCTTTTGTATTTTTAATAATGATTATATTCCTAAATGGTCTGTTCATGCTAAAAGGACTGATGAATCAGATTATCTTATTAACGTTCCAAGACCTAATGCATCTTGGCTAGTGTGTTTTTACATCGCTGGCATATGATGTTTTGTTGTTTGATTTATATTATTTCTCATTATTATTTTGATGGATGTCATTCCCAAACTGACAAAAAGGGATTACTGGCTCTGAAAATGATGCATTGATTCATAAAGGTAGAAATGAAAATAGAACCCAAATACAACCCAGGTTGATACAATAATCGTAAAGGTGGGTAAGAATTCCAGTACATCGAGACAAAAGAGAATTTTGCAGCAACTGATAGGGAAACGAGAGCAGGAGTTATAATAATGACAGGATTTTATTGAATATTTGCTTCTAGAGCTATTATGAAACTGTCAAATGTTGGGAGAGAGCCACTGAGGAATTTTTCATCGTTTACAAAGACAATGCCCTAACTTGTAAACTAATTAAGTTGTCCTGGACCAACTGCAAAATAATGCTTCTTTGGTACAAAATTAATGAGGTTTGTCGCTAAATGTAAAGAACTAAAACAACAAAGTCATCATTCAAAGCTGCATTCCTTGGAACGAAAATGGGGCAAGCTTCATGACAGCCAAAAGTCTTACGTAACAGGAGGGAGGTTTATGAAGTCATACTCGGAGAGAATGCAGGATGTGCCGTTGGCAGAAATCCGCTCTGAAATGGAACTTCAAGCTAAGTGATGGCCCTCGACAGGGAGGAATAGTCCCTGTCGTACGCATTGCTTCGGGATGAACGACACCGCTGATGTCAAAGCGTGAGCCAGCACTCGGCAAATGTGTAGTACACATAAATGGGAGACTTTTATCTGGTTAGTATTGGAAGTAATGACATTGAAAATAGCAACGATTATGTATTGGTGTCATTTTTAGATTGGAATACTGTGTGGTGGAATCTTACTAAGGGAGCACCAAGCTTCCTGAAGAGAAGTTGTCTCTAAATCCCAATTGGTAGACTGCTTTCTTAACAGACCACTATCGGTGACACGAATGTGCCTCTTGTCATTGATTCAGTGTTGAAGAAAATAGTAAAAAGTGTTAGAATGGTTGTTTTTCCTTAGTGTACATCTTTAATGTGTTGGCAGAGAAATGGGCAGTGAGGATAAGACCTGGCTTTACTGCCAAGAAAAAAAAAATGAGGATGTGAGTTTCTGAAGTGGAAGAAGAAATAAACATTTCTTAATGACATGGAAATTATAGTAAAAGCTATTTGTGTGGCCTCAGGTGGCTTAATTGAAGAGATTAACTCGGAAATGTACGTGAGGTCATATATAGCCAGTACATCGCTCATCAGGACTCCAGCATCAGGATCTAATCAGGATTTGTAAATCCAACTAATGAATTAAATAACTCAATTGCTAAGAATTCAATTCTGGCCCAATAGTACATATTTTCCTTTACTTATTAGAGGAAGAAATTAATCATGGACCATGATAAAATGTAAAAATCACATTAAAATATTTGAACAGAGTATTTTTTAATTTTCAGAACAGCATGCAGCCAGTGAGTTCATTAGTAATCTAGTTTCCACTGTTTCCCAAATTATACTTTTAAATGTTCAGTGTTTCATTGTGACCAGGTCTCAGCACTGACAGAACCACCAAATAACTACTTACAACATTCTAGATAGCTATAATTGCTTATTCAGAATTTCCAATTTGTTAGAAATAGAAAGTAAAAAAAAAAAAAAGTTGACATGAAATCTAATTTATCTCCCAAATTACGTGCCCTCAAGCTCAGTTGAGTTTTACTGTGGAAGCTGAAAACATCATCTCACTCACTGACGTAAAATATATTTATTATTATTTTTAAAGGTAATAATTTACATATATTTGTGATGAATCTTTTTAAAAAATCATTCACCTAAATGAGCGGTCCGCGTTTGCTTTAAACTGGTTCGTGGGAGCCAAATCCTCGAGAGCCACCGTGAGAGGTGATTCTGAACCCATGGCACAAAGGCAGCTGTCTGCAAAAAGAGCGCCTGTGGCCCAGACCAAAAGCCAAAAGCTTCCCTCCAGTGTGGGTTCAGCTATGTAACATTTTATTCCTTTTTCTAAGGACATACTTTGGATGGAGCCAGGAGTACATGGATCCTTAAAAGGCAGGAAACACCTCAGGAAAGAGATTAGAGGCTCCGTAGTGGATAAAATATCCAATTTTCATTTCCTTCCTGGGCACACGGGAACCTACACTTCCTGGCCCCGGTGACGTTCGATGGAGCTGGGACAGTCAGCTGTGAGCAGCAGTGCTGTGCGTCTGAGGTCCTACCTGCGGGAGTCATACCCACCTGTGCATGTAAAGTTCCTGGTCCTTAACTATTTACAGAGGCAATTAGATTACTCCTGCCAATTTCAAACGAATCCTTTTTTATTTTTTAAATTAAATGTATTGGGGTGACATACTAGTTAATATGATTATATGTTTCAAGTGTGCAATTCTGTAATACACTTAAATTTTTATATTAAAGGGTAGTGGGCATACAATAGTCTATTAGTTTCGTGTGGGCAACAGTGCTCTGGCATTTGTACACCTTACCAGGTGACCACCACACTGAGTCTGTAATCATCTGTCACCCTGCCCAGTTATTGCCATGTTATTGACTATTTTTCACATGCTCTACACAACATCTCCATGCCTATGTATTTTATCACTGTAAGTTTTGTACTCAGTTGATTTGTTTTTTAATAAAAATAGAATTAACAAATGGTTTCTTTCAAAACTGTTTGCCCCCTCTGACCCCATGCCTTTTCGACTCAAAAGAGGAGAGAAAAAATGTTGCAAATAAAAAGACGTTACTGAGAAGTGACCGTAAACACCAACTCCTCTCCGCAGATGACAGTTGTCCCACTATTATTATTTTTGCTGGGTTTTGATAGTTGGAAGAAAACGTTTTAATAGCTTTCTTCATGCTAAGTTTTCTTCCTTAATTTAAGCGGCCTGAGAGTTTATTGAAAGTATTTGTTGTTATCCTAGCATGGTGCAAAAGAATCTCATTACCTTCTGCAATAAGAATCTCAGGGACAGATGATTTTTTCCCCTATAGTTTAAGTAAGATAGAAAAAAAAAAGGCTGATTTCGGCTCTAATGTCTGCTCGGGGAGCTAGCAGTCAAAATGGGACTGTAGAGCCTGACTGCAACAGGACAGTGTGACGGAAATGCTGCGTGGGAGATGTCTCATCATATACTTAGGACTCAAGAGTTACAAGCAACTGGTGCCCAGTGGCTGGCATGGTGACCCAAGGCTCGTTTATGCCTCCATGTGGTAGCCCTTTGCTACCGGGCACCTATGAAACAGGATGTGACTCCACAGACTGGGTAGCAGATCAAGAGCTGGGAGTAAATGCCAGCCTTGAGTGGGTCCTCCGTGAATCTGCGTGAGAAAAACCCTTTGTAACCTTCAGGGTGGGGAGGGACAGGCCAGGCAGATGTCATTAACTTTACCTTTCGCTGCCTCTTACATATCAGTAAGAGAACGGTGGGAGGTTAAAGGAAAAATGTATCCGGGCAACCAGGGTGACTTGCGCCTTTACGCACAGGCTCCTGGCTTTCCCAGCTCAGTTCTTTTCTCAGAGCAGAAAGCTCCGCAGTGCCGTAGCTCTGTGCTCAAAACGACATGAGTTCTTGGCCTCGAGGTTCAAGTTTTATAACAAACTTTGTAGGTTCCATATATTTCACAACGTAACTAATGTTTAACGTAGTTGAAATTAAAGCAAAACCAAAGCTCAAGTTTTGTTCGTATTTAACGAAAATCTTCAAGAGAAAAAATGGGATTGCCCCAAGATCTTTCGATAATGTAGCAATGAGGTAGTCACGACTTTTCTCATTCAGGTTAAGGGGGGGAGGAAGGAGAGTCACTCCCCAAGTGAATCCAGTGTGTGGAATCTCAGCATCGCCCTGGGAGAGAACGCTGGCCCCCGCCACAGCTTCAAGACGTGGAGCTTCATACAAGTTAGAGCATAAGGCTGTTATCTAGCCAGAACCAACACGCCCATTCATTCAGACAGAACACTGAAAATAAAAGTGAAGTGGATCTTTCATTCCTCACAGACAAAATAAGTAGCTCACTAAATTTTCCTATTAGCTAGTGACAGACACAGTGTCCTGTGCTTGGACTCCCGGCAGATTTTCTGACGATCGTGTTGTCACTGGTGAACCTTCTTTCATCCCCTTTAGAACCTCCCCCAATGATGAAGGCTTTTCTGACATTCAGCACCTGACAGACTGTTTTCCAAATTCAGGACGCAACACATCCTGCTTTGAGTCTCGCTGTGCATCCAAATGTCCCCTTCAGTGTATGTGCATCTCTCGTCTACTGAAAATTTAATTAATCCAGATGCTGGGAGTAATTTGGTTAATTTAATGTCCTGATTAATTCTGGATTAAACAGAGAACTCTTTTTGTTTCAAACCGTGCTGTTAAAAAGAAAATACTACTAAACTGTGTTAGTTCACACTCTTACATAAATATCAAGACTTATAAAAGCTCTGTGATGAAAATAATTATTTACTGTCTGAAGGGGTCCTGTCCAGTGCTGAAAGTTTGAAAGCCATTGCCGAAGGCATTATTCGTTTTAAATATAAATCTAAAATTTATTAATGTAACCTCTCCACACCCACCCCAGCATTATACACTGGCCACCTTTTTGTCCCTGCATCTCCTGGACCCTTTTAATGCCATGATCTGCCTGAAATAATGTCTAAAAAAGAAAAATCAAGTTACACCTTTTGAAGTTTTTTGTCTCTATATCCTGTCCATAAACCTAGGCTTAGGTTGATCAGACCACGTGTAAATGAGATAGTGCAGTTTACTGAAGTTCATGTGGAGAAAGATTATTCTAAAAATTGATGTGAAGAATAATCTTTGCCCTGGTTGGCATGGCTCAGTGGATTGAGTGCCGGCCTGTGGACCAAGGGGTCACTGGTTCAATTCCCAGTCAGGGCACATGCCTGGTTTGTGGGCCAGGTCCCCAGCTGGGGGGGCGTGAGAGGCAACCACGCATTGCTGTTTCTCTCCCTCTCCTTCTCCCTCCCTTCCCCTCTCTAAAAATAAATTTTAAAAAGTTAAAATGTAAAAAAAAAGAAGAATAACTGGAGGGGGGGCAATTAGCCTAAATGGCAGGAGAGCTAATCTCTTGTCCCAGGGACTTATTAGGTTTGGGATTCAGGACAAGTTATTTAGCCTTGATCGCTAAGTTCCCTGATTTATAAAAAGGAAGGGGTTTATGGTTATCTTCAAGATTCCGTCTTGCTCTGCCTTTTGACAAACCCGTGAACTTCTTCAGCAGCATTCAGTCAAATGGGAATATATTGATTGCTGATTAAGACAAATTTCCAGGAATGGATTTCAATCTTTTTAAACCAGCAATTTATCTGACACAGAAAACACATTATGATTTTTATTCTTCTCTGATAGTCTTACATCAAACAGTGGCATCTTGCCAACTAACCTTTAGGGAGCCATTCCACAAATTTTAGTAAAAGATATAATTTTTCTATGAAGTAAAAGTTGTATCATTTCATTCTTCATGCACAAAACATCCTATAAATTTGGAAAAAAAAGCATAATTGCATTTCAAAGGAGCCTATTTGGCATATTTCACTGGGCTCTGAACTAAGAATCTGGAATCTTTTATACCCCTGTCTGCCATCAGAGTTCAGAAAAATCAATAGACAAATGAGAGCTCCATTTTTAAGCTAAGGATAATCAAAGGTCACTAGAAATTATTCTGTAGCAAAGGTATGAAGTTATTATTTTTCAGCCCAACCCAAAAGTTTAGAAAGAGCATAAATCAGAAGACAATAAGAAATAGCATTATTATGTACTTGGTGACTTCAATTTATATTCAGCTTTCTTCTTTAGAATTCTACGTATCCTCTCATTTTGTTTTGCAGTTTCCTTAGTATATTTCCAAGTGAAGATGCTCAAATGTCCTTTTCCATTAATACATATTTCTTCCTGTAGATTTATGTTTGTTTCTTCGCCCTCAACACGATCTTTTATATAAAAGTAGATCACAGAAAAATATTAATATCAAACCATTCGAGAGCTATTAAATCACCTTCCTGGGTTTAGGAAGTAAGGTCTGGCAACACCAGGAAGCAATTTCATGTAGTTCATTTCCCTACGGAAAAGTCTTTGTTAGAAGAAAATGGCTAATTTTAAATACTGCACTTCTTCCCAATGACTTAAAAGTCTCAAATTTTAGGCTCAGAAAGTTAAACAAAAGCAAAGCTTTATTATTTTATTTGATTTTGTAAACTGCTCTGTAAAAACCCTTCAGACAAGAGCTGTGTGAGGAAACAGTGAACACTATCAGAACATCCAGGTTCAATACCTGATCCGCCACCAGCCAGTTGTGGTCAGCCACACAGTCTCTCTTGGCTGCACTTTTCTCTCTGCAAAATGTGGATTTCATCTTCTAGAAGATCTTTTAGGTCCCATGCGATTCTATGACTTTTCCATAATTCTCCCCAGTTTATCCAGTTTACATGCATAGATTGAATTCCGAGCTTGTGCCGGGCCCTGTCCCAGGGACTGGAGAAATAAGTGGTGACAAGCTAGAGCCCTGACCACCAGGACCAACAGAAGACACTCTGAGTTGTGGCTGCCCCTGCCTATTGTCACTCTTCTCACCTCCTTGCTACGCACACCTGCACTTCCATCCACACGTGCGTATACCTGCCCATGCAAGCAGTCTCCTCACCAGAAAGACAGCAATTAACCCAGTGCAGTGAATCAGGGTCCACTGTGTGCCAGTTCCCATGGCTAAAATGTATCTTTTCGAATGGCTGAGTTCTTCAGTATAACCTGGTTGTTAGAAATATGAATGGGAAGCTGAAAACCCTCCATCTTGACTATAGAAAAGTAATATTAAAATTATATCCAGGGGTATGTCTAAAAAGAAAGACATTTCAGTTGTGACCAACTTGGAAGAGGGTAGCCATCTTGCATGAAAATATGCCCTCCATTAGTTTTTTTTTCCCACCTCGCTCTTTGCTTATTAATTTCTCATATTATCTGAAAATCAACTACCAGCTATTTATTGCTTTGGCTTAAAGTATTAGCCCTTGCTAAGACCTAAACCTTCGTTACGTAGATTATTTGCTATGTCTTTTTCAATCCTTACCTGCTTGGTGTAGTGTGAATAAACTTACCTGTTAAGTGCAGCTGACATAGTCCAAACCCCTCAGGTAAAGGTGGGGGCTTTGGTAATGACCTTGGCAGAGGTTCTGGGAGAGGGCTGGACTCAAGACTGGGCTAGGGGAGGGCCATGGAGACTGTGGTCAAAAGAGACCAGAGATGGCATCTAGAGGCAAAGTCACAGCCAAGACTCAAGAATATAACCCTAATATAGCCCTAAGAATATAGCCCATTAACCAGTGCTCGCTTAAGCAGCACATATACTAAAAATGAAGCATTAGCCCAGAAAAACTGGGCAGGCCAGGAAGCAGCAACTGGGGCCAGGAGAAAGGTCAGCAACAAGAAACCCTAGCACAGAGTAGGCAGGTTCAGAGTGGAGGCTGACTGCAGCATTCAAGAAATTTCCTAAGACACTGGAATGTAAAGTCGCAGGAGACTTTTATCAAAAGCTATAAAAAGGGTTAAACCCAGAAAGAAATGTGGCACGGGAGAAATAAATTAAAGCGAGGGAAGGGAGAAGAAATCGGCCCAAAATTTATGGGAATGTCTTGAAGAAGAGTTAGAAAACATGTTAATGGCCTTGAGCTCTTGGGAAGAAGATGAAAGGAAGAAATATATCAGCAAAGTCTTGCTTTTAGCCATCACCTGATTTAGTGCCCAAATCCTATCTCCGCACGTTGAGAGGTGCGAGAACACCAGTCACCTCCATTTCCTGTGGTCTTGTTCCTTACCAGTGTTAAGAGCTCCAACCACCGCCACCCCCCGCCCACCAACACCAGTACCCAGATCTCAGAGGAAAGAGTCAAGATGGGACATGGACTTCAGAGAATAACAGAGCAACTGAATAAGTAAAATGGTGTTTTCTTTCTACTAGGTTTGCTTTTTTCTTTTTTAAAATTTTTAGAGAGAAGGGAAGAGAGGGAGAAAGAGAGGGAGAGAAACATCAATGTGTGGTTGCCTCTTGTGTGCCCCCTACTGGGGACCTGGCCTGCACCCCAGGCTTGTGCCCTGACTGGGAATAGAACCAGCAACCCTTTGGTTCTCAGGCCGGCACTCAGTCCACTGAGCTACACCAGCCACAGCTCTTTCCACTAGTTTACTCCCCAACATTTGAGAAGCAACTGTATCAAAACTTCCCTAGTGCTGGACCCCTGCTTTGTTGGTCCAGGTCCCACCTCCTTAAACGCTGTCACCTCGCTCACAGACATCATTACTAGTGCTGCCTTGTCGGCCTTCACCTCCAGAAAAATGTCCCATTTGGGCAGGGATCTTCCTGTCTGATCTAGTGAGCCCTGGGGCACGCTAAGTCCTTAGTACGTATTTGTTGAATAAATGATTGAAAGTATCAATTAATCACCTCTAGATCATTTTACAGATCAATCACCCAAATTTGCCAATATTCCTTTTTCTTTTCCATCTACAATAAACAACCACCTAGATATCTCTAAATGCTGGCCTCATCCTGAAGTCACTTTGCCTACATTAGATACAAATCCAGGACAAAGGCATTTGCTTAACAAAAGCTCTTTGGGGCTTAAAAAAAAAAATCATACACCAGTTCCAAGGCCTTTCAGTGCGAACTAGAGGTTTTCTTTGCTAGAGGAAAATTTCTTTTCTTCCCTGCCTTTCATAAATATACTGCTTCTAGAATCAGTTTCTGTTCATACTCCCTTTCTATCTTAGAATGCAGCTTTATAAAGATAGGAAAGATAAGGAAACAGAGTTCTGAAAAGATGATGAGAAAGCAGTTTTGTCTGGGATTTTAACTGCTCAGATAGCAATAGACACTTCAGATTAAACTCTGCTTGGAAATTTGAGCTCATTAGTGGTCCTTAAAGCTAAAGAGACCCCGAAGGAAATGAAACACAGGGTTGGTAAAAATAGGTTACAGATAAAACAGAATGCTAATACTTTGTTTTCTCTAAAGGATGTCCCTTGGGAACAGACACAGGTATTTTCTCGTATAACTGAGAAAGAGTCCAATAAAAATGTTTTAAAATTGTTTTAAAGTTTGGAAGTACACAGTATTAAATTCTCAACCATCCTAGAAAACTCCAGAATAATCGAGCCTCCCGCGGTTGCTGACAGCGAGGGCTCCGCCTGATTCCAATGTTTCTGCCCCTTTCTTTCCCATGGACGGTGACATTAGCCATACCAAAGAGAGAACGGCAGAGGGAAGAAAGTGCAGCCCTCACCGTATGGAAGCCGCATGGCCCTAGTGCGTTAGAGCCAGAATCCCCAGAGCTCCATTTCAGGGCTCGCTGGGGCAAGTTCCCAGACGTCACGTAGTAGGAGCAGTGACAGAGACAATCTAAGCAATGACTTATCTAATGCTTCAATTTCCCCCCGACAGGACCTACTTCTGTGGTTTAAGACACCCAGTGTGTGGACTCTGTTACGGCAGCCCTAGCAAACAAATAACACCCGCTACCCCTTTACTTGCAAAATTGTCCCCAGAAATTGTGTCCAAATGCCATCTTAGAGAATTTGGGGTAGGGTGGAATGATCTCTGGCTCTGATAGTAAAAGGGGTGGACATTGACTGAAGTCAGTGTTCCTCCCAGATCCCCTTGGATCCCCTTTTCTGTCTGTGTGGACCCCTCTACCCCCTGCCTCAATGTGCTTTTGCTGTGGACAAGTCACGCCGTCGGTAGTCTTTGGGGGACAACCTTCAGGCTCCTGGAGTTCACACAGGCGGAGACCTGGAAATTTTCTCCCCAGCCCCTCGCTTTGTAATTTACAAGACGGTTACTTAGGATACAAGTGAACTCTCTGACCATCTGGGACAGAACGGGGAGACCCTGGGACAGAGGCTTTGGTCTCACACGTAAAAACAACCTGACCCGATGGCCCCCTTACACTGATTCCCCACCCAAATACGGTAAGGGTCCAAGGAAGGGAAATGTCAATGATCATTTCTTTTGAAAATTATGTACCTAAAGAGGAAAATCTTTCACCAAAGCAAATTTACATATCAACACAACTCTTATTTCTGCCAAAGGGGCAATTAGCCCCAAGTATCCATTTTTTCAGAGGGTGAGCTGTCAAAGACACTGGGGTGAATGCAGAGTAGCACAGGCGGATCTTTTGCTTAACTGACTTAAAAAAAAGAGGACAGACATGGGTACCCCTTTGTGTCAGATGGATATAGGGGGTCCTCTTTGTCCCTGAGGCAAAGGCTGTTTATTTGGAAACTGCTTCTTGGTGCCAAGAGCCTGTGCGCTATCTGTAAACGTAGAGCTCGCTCTTTGGAAGGGCTACCAGCTATCTTCAATTTGGTCACTTCTCCTTCATCAAATCCTTTCAGTTTCCTTATCTCTAAAATAAACCATTACGGCTGTTTTCTATTTTGGAGGTAGAGAAGGGCTTATCTTGGTTTATTTAGAGATTTATATACTGTGTATTTCCAGAAGGACTTGAGGCCGGCTCCCAGCTCTGACACGTAGCACAAAGGCAATAAGACATTTAAACATAGAGCAACCAGAACTTACAGGAAGGGAAAGGAAAGTGCTAGTAGGTGCCACGGCTGAACGAATGTCTGCACTTGGGAATTTCTTACTGATTTAACTTTTCTGGCCACTAAAGGCAAAAGAGAAGCATGTCCTCTACTTGGTTTTGGTTTCGTAACACCATACAGCTTACAAATTTTGCTTCAGAAATGCAGTTATTCTTGAAACAACAGAGTCCTCTCTCGGGAAACAATGCTTCTCTGCATCCAAGTTACCTGGATACCGAGGGCCCAGGAGTCTCAGAATCACCCTCTGCAGTGAGAACTAAAGAGTGGGTGGCAGGGGTTGTCCCCACCCCTCGTTTACTGGTCTGGAAGAGCCTGGTCACCCAGGGAGAGGGAAAGAGAAGCCCAGCCCTCCACAATGGGGCCCCCAGGTAACTGGGGAAGACACTGTCTCTAGGTATCAAAACAGTCGGAGGACTGTGGCCAAGCTCCCCAAAAACCAAGAAAAGAAGAGAGAGACTGCTGGTAGAACTCTAAAAGAGAATAAACACCAAAACACAACTTTGGGTTTTCTAAACTCTGTCCAGCTCTGCTCACAAAGTTCCTGACAACCAAATACATCTTGAAACTCACCACCCCCAGCTACTGATTTATTACCAAAATTAGTGAATGCCTCTTGCAATGGCCTTCATGGTGATCCCCTCCTGTGGGGCAGCCCCTTCTCAGCTAGGGGGCTCCCACAGCCTCTCTGTCTTCCCTGAAGCAGACAAGGTCACTCAATCATATTTCCTCTCTTGTGCATCTGACACTTGGAATGGAGAAATGTAATGGTGGAAATTGTACTGATGGCAGTACTTTGGGGGAACGAGAGATCTATGAACTCTTGCTCCTAAGCACCCCGGTGGTGCCTTAACACAGGGGTCTCCAAACTCCGGGCCGTGGACTGGTACCAGTCTGGGCGTGTTAGGAACCAGACAGCACAGCAGGAGATGAGCTTGAATGTAATGCACTTGAGTCATCCCAAAACCGTCTCCGCCCCCAACCCTTGTCTGTGGAAAAACTGTCTTCCACGAAACTGGTCCCTGGTGCCAAAAAGGTTGGGGACCGCTGCTCTACCAGCATTCTGTGAGCTGCTCCTTTCAAATTTTGTGAGTATCTTTCAAATTTTCCTCTCTTTCCCTTCTCCTTCAGCTGGCCAGAACTTATTTCTATTTTAACTTATAATACACATACGAATGCTTGTGTAGGATTCTTGCAAATGACACCGAGAGATACAGGAGTAAAGAAACCAGCGATTATGAGTAAGAAATACAATCAGACCCAATAATATTAGAAAGGACACGACAAAATCGGAGGCTGGGTGGCATGTGGAATTCATCAGTCTCACAGCCCCACATTGAAACAGCTGCTGTCACGGCTTGAGTTATACAGAAGCCCCTGTGATCGGTGGGTCACACAGGGCCCAGCTCACAGTGAGCAAGTCCAGTGACACGATCACCGGGAGTCATGATCAGGGGCCACCAGCCGGCTGGCTGCCTCTCCGGGGGTCCAGCAGCATTGCCGGGAGTTGTTGTGGATGACAGAGCCACACCCCAGACTCAGGGCGTGCACTGTGGTCCCCCTGCTCCTGACGCTGGCGCAAGTGCCGCACGTCACTTTCGTTTTCTGCCCCTGATATATCTACGGCCCACCCTCAGGGCTGCCTGCACCACAGGCTGGATACTCTCAGAGCCCTTTGCTGCTCCGGGTTCTGCATTCAGGGCTGTCAGCCTTTGGAACTCCCAGGGCGGGGGCACTGAGCTGTCTTTAGACACAAAGAGGTCCACCTGGCATTGCACTCATTTCTTCTTGATGAGAGGTCCAAGATTCAATTCTTTGTCTTTTAGTTTAGAGTTCAATATGCCTGTGACCCCCAGGCACCGAGAAACATAACCATGTGACCACCCCTTTACCCTGGAGAGGATTTTTCTCCCACTCTCTGGAACACATGTATCTTACCAAGATCTCCGGCATGTGTGCTGCCTTTTGCTCGTCAAATGATTGACGTCGGTTTTCAAATGATTGACGTCGCTTTTTTAATATAGTAGATGTCCAGATGGTTGCCATCTCTTTAGATATGGACAGAGGGCAAGAGAGTTAACGCAGTCCCGGTTCAAGCTGTAAATATTCATAACCTTGTCCATTCCATTAGCTTTTGAAACTGTTTCTGATCCTCTTTTATAATTGGGAGAGAAATCAATGCATTGGCTAAATCAAGAGCTGTAAGTGAAGTACCTAAGGCTACCTTATGTGCTCTGGCAAAGACAGCACATGTGGAATGATAGCTGGGACTGAGCGTATGACTTGGTGGGGCTTGCAGAACCCATCTAGCTTCTGCAGGACCAGACAGATGAATTGAATGGAGATAAGTGGGAGCCACCACCCCTGCCTCCTTTATATCCTTCAGGTCGGTACTAATCTCTTTCAGTTTGATTTACTTTTTTAGCCAGGGTCAGTAGCTTCAAAGTCCTCTTTGTACAGATCCCGTAAGGCCTCAGCCAATCTGGGGGGAGCTCGGGAGCCAGCGGTGCCCGTCGGGGTATTAACCATGCTGGGTGGAGAGGGCCAGGCCTTTCTTTCTCCAAGTCATCCGGTCCTCAGATGCGGACTGCCCAGGGAAGGGGTATCCTTGGGTAAGGAGGTCTGCAGCTGAGGAGACCCTGAAACAGTGGGAGGCTGTTTCTTAACCACACCCCCTGCAACTGAAAAGAGGTTCTAAGTAAAGCCAATCCCTGCCTGCCCGCTGTGCGTGCTGTGAGCCACGCTGCTCTGGAGCTCCAGTGTCACTTCAGTATGGGGTCCAGGGGTTCCTGGTTGTGGGGCTAAAGCCATTGCAATTAGCACGGAGGCAGCAGCCCCTGTTCCCTGAACACCTCTTATGTACCAGGCAGCGTGCACGAGCCCTTTCACCCCCACGCCCAGTGGGGTGAGTGCCCTCATTATCTCCAGTGACACATGAGGACTGGGAGGCTTATAAAGCAGAAATGACTTGCTCAGGGTCATGCAGTAATGCAGACAGACCTGAGACACCTTGCCTCTTGCTATTTTGTAGCATTATACTGGGTAATGAACACTTTGCTCCCAAGCCAAAAATCAATGAACGAATGCATGTTGCCATCAGATGTAACTTGATTGTGCTTTGTATTTGCTTACTAATTAATTAGTGGAGAACTAGCTTGGCTTTATCATTTTCATTATCAGTTAATTATTCTTCAGACTTTCATGTTTCCAAATGGCCCTGAATCTTTCCTTATTATCATTATTCAATTAGAAACTATGCCCCAGTTTCTACCCTTCAATAAACACTAGAGTGATGTCTGGCGAGTATGCGCACGTGTAAGAGAATGATAAGACAGTCTCTTATTCTAAAAATACATCGAAGCAGGAGAAACAGGCTGTACATTAATTTTTTTTTCTATAGAAGCTCAAAATGGCATTTCAGCTCATTAACTCTAGAAATATCCCTGTGAAGACAGCTACCAAAGAACTTTCCCATGTTTGAGAAAGGAGGCAAAGTAAGGGAATGGAGAAAAGAGAACTCAAATCTTTAGGGAGAACAACCAAGTGACCGCCAGCGAGGGAGCTAAAATCAGATCTTAATTTAAAGTCGTACCCGGGAGACAATTTCTCTTTGGGGGACTGATGGGAAAGGGCATAGGAAACGTATTTTTAGAGATATCTTGCTTTTAATCCAGAAAGGAGAATTTGGAGATAAGTGGGTATTCGTTCTATTGCTCTTCCTACTTTCCTGTATTTTTTCAAACTTTTAAATACAAAAACCATTTTAGAGAGATCTGAAAAGAAGGAAAGAAGCCACTTATTTTTCTACGCACAGATGTCTCCTCTTCCTAAAAGGAAAATATTACTTTCAGAATCCATTGATAAAAACAACCATCCTAGCTTTCATTCATCTGCTACCTTCCAAATTTAAAAACAACCAGGTAAAGATAATATCCCCCCAAAACAGAGTAACGTAATAAACTTTAAGAAAACCCTGACCTGATCTTGTTGTCCTTTAAGAAGCTCCTTCCTAATGAGAAGCGAATGACAACTAAGCAGCGGGAATGGTACCCGCTGGGGCAGGACGTTAAAGCCCCTCGGCAACAAAGCGATGTTGAATCTGCAGTTCTATCATTTATTAATGGTGCAGCTTGTGCAAGTCATTTCATCTTTCAGTGCCTTACTTTTCTCATCTGCATTACGGAGGGAAGTAAACCTAGCTCCCAGGGTTTTCTTAGAACTAAATGAGATGCTTTCTATATTATGTGTGGCCAAAGGTAGCAGCCATCAACAGTAAAGTCTCCTAGGTGCCCAGTTCTTTTGTTTATTTGTTTGTGTGCTTGGTATATTTGATTGATTATGCTATTACAGTTGTCCCAATTTTTCCCCCTTTGGCCCCCCCTGCCCGGTACCCCCCACCCTTAGTTCATGTCCATTGATGGTGCATAGAAGTCCTTTGGTCTCTCCATTTCCTATACTATTCTTAACATCCCCTTCTTTATTCTGTACCTACCAATTAGCTTCCTAATTCCTGCACCATCCCCCACCTCCTCCCCTACCCCCCCCACTACCCCCCCCCCCAGCTGATAACCCTCCAAAGTGTCTCCATATCTATGATTCTGTTCCTGTTCTGGTTGTTTGCTTAGTTTGTTTTTGTTTATGTTTTTTAGATTC